>VZRJ01007584.1:969011-1124208 GCA_013397565.1 Ptilonorhynchus violaceus
GGTTCCCTCGGGGATGGCAGGTCCCCCTCGGGGATGGTCGGTCCCCTCGGGGATGGCAGGTCCCCTCCGGGAGAGGCAGATCCCCCCCATGACCAGCAGATGCCCTGGGGGCTGGCAGATCACCCCTGGACCGGTGGATCCCCTCGGGGCCGGCAGACCCCACTCGGGGCCAGCGGATCCCCCTCGGGACCGGCAGATGCCGTCGGGGCCAGCGGCAGGCTGAGTGCCCGTGCCGCAGTGTCGGGCCACACCTCTGACCAGCTCACCCCTTCCCCTCACCCTCCTCCGGGCAGGCTGGAGGATCGTGCCGGGCAGACCCGATCCAAGGGTGAGTTCCCCTCAGCTGGATCCCCCTCGGCCCCAGGGAACCAAAGCTGGACAAAGAAGTCGAGAGCAGCAAGTCTGGAGAGCTGGCAGCTCTCTGGCCGAGCCTGGGTCGTGTGTGTCACCGAGTTGGAGGTCATTTCAAGCAGGAATGCTCCCAACTATGTTTGGAACGTGTGGAGAGGCAGATGCGTTCCCAAGCCTCCTCAAAAGCGTCTTAAGCGTAGGAAGACGCTGTCAGAAGGGCCCCGTTGCTGGGACTCTGCTCGGTTTGGTGTCCCCTCGGTGCCAGACCCCCGGTCAGACATCCCTGGCCATCCCTCTGCTGGGGCCAAGGGCAGTGGGCTCACCTGAGCTGCTGTGCTCCCCAGGGACAGCCCCAGCCCAGCGAGGGTGAACAGCAGGGAGAGGGAACATCGGCTCCTTCGGCTTCCCAGGTGAGCTCCTGCTCCGAGCAGGAATGTCACAGCTGCCCGGGGGACTGATCCCAAAGAGCACCTCTGGAGAGTGCAGGATGATGGTTGTGAGTGCAGCAGGGTTAAAGCAACCAGCCCTGCAGTGGAAGAATCCATCCCGTGCCTTGTCCTGTGTCTCACTGCGTGAAAACATTAAAATAAAATCTCTACTAGCAAACATCTTTGTCTTGGAACGCACCAAATCAGTGACAAATCCAGCCACATGAACTGCACTGTCAAACACCTGACGAGTCAGGAAGGCCCAGCCTCCTCCTTTCTGTCCCAAGCAGGCCTGGAGGGGTTTTTGGCTATTTACCCCACGAACGATCATGAACCCACCCCAAATATTTACCTATTTTCTAAATGTCTGCATTGCTCGGTGTGAATTTAAGGATGGTGTGTGAACTAATGTTTAATACATAATGATCATACAGCAGCAGAAACATAAACTGCTGTTTATTACAAGGACACACAGATCAAGGGGATCCATCCCATAAAATGGGCTAATTGCCATTTCGAAACCCAGCTAATTGTGCAGGGGTTGCCAGACTGCTCCAAATCTTCAATGACTTGCTTGCAAGTTTTAATGGAGAAAACATGTCAGCAGAGTTTAACACTGTTGCCCATTAATTACCAGCAGTATTTATGCTGAGAATAATAATTGGATTGCCCTGTAATCCACCATAACAATCAGGAATTTTCTTTGCCCGTGTGGCTTGAAAAGGTAATAGCTAATGATGTTCTTGCTGATTTATACTGTAGCAATGAGTAACTACTGCTCTGGCATCACCACCATTACTCCAGGTTATAGATTTTGCTGCTGATTAGCACTTGATTAGTCCTTGTCTTCATCATAGTCCCATTGTCCTTGTGTTTTGGTAAGTCTTGGCTCTGATTGGGTTTTTTAAAATAAAGGATTAATTCAGTTGTTTAGACCTGCCCTCAGAGTAGCACGATTTGACTGCTCAGTTCCCTTGAGGCTGAATCTGGACCAGGAGAGGTGCCTTTCTCTGGGCTTGGGTGTGCCATGAGCTCTGGTGACAGTGCAGTGGGGTTGACTGTCCTTTGCCTCCATGACAATTTGCCGTGGAAGGGTCAAAACTACTGAAAAAAGTCAAAACTACATGAACTGGGCATTGGCAGCCATGGGTAGAAGCACTTCTCACGTTTTTGGTGCAGTACTTTAGCCTGGATATATTTATGCTGGAAAGCTCCAGTTTTGCAGAATAAATTGACACTAAGGGAATAAATTCTGGGAGGGAATTAAGGGAATAAATTACACTAATAGCCACCAAGGTGCAGACCAAACCCCTAACACAGTAGTTCCCACATTGCTGCTCATGAGCTGCTGGCCAGTGCTTGTCGTCTGGTCTGATCCATGAGAGACCTGAAAATTTAAAATAATCTTGTTCTGATATTAGAGAACAAATCTGAGGAGAAGCAGCTGAGGGAGCTGAGGTTGTTTAGCCTGGAGAAAAGCAGGATCAGGGGAGATCTTACTGCTCTGTACAACTCCCTGAGTGTAGGGAGGTGGGAATCAGCCTCTTTTCCCAAGCAACAAGGGATGGGACAGGAGGACACAGCCCCGAGTTGTGCCGGGGGATGTTTAGAAAGGAGGAATCTGTGGTGTGTTTTGGGGGCAGTGTCATAATCCCTGTTTAAACCTGAACTGTGAGGAGAGCTGGGCCATGGCCCAGTGGGAAGATGTGTTCAAAATTGGATGTCACACTGCAGTTCATTGACTTGGGAGAGATCTGAGCTGTCCCATCCTAGCTCCGAGATTTGGGGGGCTGCACTTATACTCCCTTAGAAGGCACAGAGGTGTGTCCAAGCTAATTTTGACCTAAAATCCATGAGATTAAAGCATGGATTTCATCACAGGCTGCACAGCTCGTGATGCCCTTGGTACGTGAGGTGAAATCCCCTGTCTGTCCCCTGAACACCCTCATTTGTGGTGCTGTCGTGTGCTGCACAGCTCCTTAAAAATATCTAAAAGGAGCTCCTGTTTCAAGCAGCTCCTGTGAGGGAGGAAAACTCCGGTTTCCCCCGAGTTTCCCCCAGATTATTTATAAATGTGCCAGGCTTCTCCTGCTGTGTTGGCAAGCTGGTGACTCAGAGGCACACATCGCAGGGAATCTGTTGGATGGAGGGGCCCTGGATGCTCAGGCCTGGCTCCCCGGGGTGTGGCTGGGTGCTGGCTCCCCTCAGGGACATTTTGGGGTGCCATGGGCTTGGCTGCAGGTGCTGGTGAGGGAGAAAAGGGGGTGCAAGTCTGGAGCATCCCTTTGTGGAGAGACCTAATATTCCTTATGGGGCATGTGCTAATAGGACTGAACAGTCACTTGCAGGAATTCAGTGTGACCTGGAGAGTCAAACAGGGCACACTTGGCAAGAAAGGTTACCCAGGCACTGTTTTAGCAATCTAAGGGCAGGATTGGGGGTTTGAGGGCTGAAACCCTGAACATTTGTTCAGTTGAAAAATGAGTGTACAGTGGAAGCTGCTACCTGCAGGCCTGAAGGAAGAGTGGCACTGATAAAAATTAGCTCAGCACTTGTTTTGGCAGGTGTCAGACCTGTGGCTGTCTCTGTGTTTGCAGCACTTTTAATACTCCTGAACCTCAGCAGCTCCAGTGCTGTGCTTGTAAAGCTGTTTTAGACGACACGATAAACACACCGGTGCTTTGATCACTCCGTTTGTGAGCTGCTGAAACAATTCCAGAGTGTCACCTTTCCAAAAGGTAGCTGGCTTTTCTGCCAGGAGGAAAACATCCTCGTGGTCGGTGTTGGCTGTTTCTTGGTTTTGCTTTTTGGTTCTTTGGGTATTCCCACTTTTGATGGCTGGGTACCCAACAGGAATTTGCTCAGAGCAGATGAAGATCATGAGCTGAGTAATGGACCAGATTCAAGCAGTAAAAATTATCCTTTGCTGCTGATAATTTGCTAAATTGTCCAGGTTTGTGGTCATTGTTGGTTGTAAGTCCCTGTATCCCAGAAGCTCAGTGAGGTCATGGCCAGCCAGGACTTGGGCAAGGAATATCATCCCACAGGTGCTGCACAGTGAGCAGAGAGGGGCTTGTGAGGAGGGTTGGAAGTGGATCCAGTGAATCCCAAGGTTCTGGTCAGCATTTTCCATGCAAAGTGCTGTAGCATTCTGTCTGCACGAGCTAAGAAACCAACATTTCTCTCACCAACTTTCTGTCCGAGGAATAATTGCCCAGAATCCCTGGTGATGCTGTTGATTTTTCCAGAGCCTTTATTCCATGCCTTTCTCCGTGCACAGAGCCCTTCAGGAGAGCAGGTCCAACGTTCCCTCAGGTGCAAAGTTCCCTCCTGGAAGCGGCTGCACTGCAGAGGTTAAAGAACACCCACCCCCATTTGAACTCGATTGCAGGAGCAGAATTAAGCACAGCATTCGGCCAACTTTTTACCAAGAGCTCTTGGAGCCTTTGGGATGAAATATGCTATTATGATTATAATTTGCTCTTAATTATGTGTTGATTAAAAGCAGCAGGAATGTGTGTCACTGCTCGAGCTCTCCATAGCTCCCTTTCCACGGGGGTCAAGCAGCAAGGAAAGCTTTGTGTTGCTTTGGGACACTTGGTTCAGATGTGGAAATATTTCAGCTGTTACAATTTAATTTGTGTTCTTCATACCTGATCTTCTTCAGGCATGAAGATTGATTGACATCACCTTACCTGCTAAAGCTGGGATACAGCAAGAACTGGATCTGTAAAGGCTGGGACACAGCAAGGATTGGATCTGTTGAGGCTGGGATACAGTAAAGGACACAGCCAGAGGAGTTAACAAGGGAAGGACTGAGCTTTTTCCTGGAACTGGTTGCCCAAACTTCCCCAGGCAGTGCTGTGGAGATTTCTGTCTTTATTATCTCCATCCTCAGCAATCTCTGTGCTGTGTTGGCTTTGGGGGGACCAGAGGCAGCCTCTGCAAGCTGGGGCAGTTTGGAGCCTGATCCCACAACACCCTGAACTCAGTGGGGAAAAGTTTCTTGCTGACTTTGACAATGGTCCTTGGAGCAGGTCCCTGGTGGTGATTGCGTTGGAGCCCAGCCACGGTGACTCTGTCAGAGCTGTGATTTGGCCTTGACAGATGATGAGAAATAATCTAATGATTATTACGGCACTTATTCCTGCGTTTCTATAGCATTAAAAGGCATTCATAACGTTTTGTTATATTTTTACATCTCTCAAAGAGAGAAAGTTGGCTTGGATGGTGCTTTAAAAAATAGCTTACATCTGTCTTGGCTCTAAAGAGCAGTCATTGGGCTTTGAAAACATCTGGAAGGGAAAGAAAACTCGCATCCAAGGAGAGACACTAAAGATAGCAGGGACAAAAGACTTGAACCCCTCATCACAGCGTTCAGCCAAGGCAGAAAAGGGACTGTAGGGGCCTTGTGTGGCTGAGGAAGTAGCAAAAGCCAGCTCCATCAGGGACAATGGCCGGGGACTTGGGGCCAGGGCCAACCTTTCCTGCCGTCCAAAAAAGTTTGAAAAACTTTCCTCCCTCAACACACTCTGCTTCGAGCCAGCCCCTCGCATGCAGACTGATCCCAGAGTTTATTGATGCAGCTGGAGAGGTTGTTTTTGAAGTGCAGTTGACGTTCTTTTCATCCCGCGAGCCGTGTCACGTTAATTTGGGACAAGCCGTGTTTGTTTTTCTTTTTCCTTCCTGCCAGGACAGAGTGTTGGGCGCTTTTTGGAAGCAGGAGGGCCTTGCTGTCTAGGAAGATGTCCCACAGGCTCAGAGGGTTGTGATGCATGGCCACGTGCCCCACGGCCCCAGTGCCACACAGATTTTGGGGAGAAAAGCTGCTTTATGGACTGCCTGGGTGGAGCACAGGGAGAACTCACACCTCAGGGTCATGGGGAGAAGAGAACAGGTCCACACAGGGGTTTTTTCACCTTTAAACCGCTTCTGAAGGTATCAGTGAACAGCACAAAGGGATCAGTGAGACCTCAGACCTTTCTTCTCCACACAAAACGCATTATTTGAAATATATAATTTCCTGATTGTTGGGTGCTTGTGCCAGGGTTTGGGCTTGCAGACCCTTCTAGCAAACGATTTTTAGGGTTTTTTTCCCCAAATCTTTCCGAACCGACTGTTTCAGACATTGAAAACTGGAGAAATCCAAAGGGCTTTGTACTCAATTCATTGATCATTGCTCTCCTGGGTGTTACTGGATCTCATCTGTGGGAATTGGGCTTGGGAATGTGCCGAGTCAATGGAGTGAGTTCTTCTGCACCACTTCATTGAGTCTCATCAGCTTGTTCCTCCTGGTTGTGCCACTGATGGTGTGCTGTGCTCAGGCACCGTGATTTGAGCAGAAGCTTGAGCTTTGTATAAATATATATAAATGTGTATAAATACATAGAGCACCTGGAAGATGAAGGGGATATGGGTTCAATTCATGACTGACAAATCTGCCTCCAGATCCCACACCTCGGGTTAGACACCACTACAGAAAGAGAAATCGAGTTTTTCTCTCAAAGCATCAAAGGAATATATGTATATTTTTATTTGAGATACAGCAAGGCAGGTGGTGCAAAGGTTTATAGACTTTAAGGTTAAATACATGGGTTTCTGTTTCTCACTAGTTTGCTGGAAGAAGGGAATATCCCCAAGTACAGAGGACCTGATTTTCTGAGGCAAGGGGATCTTCTAGGAACTCAATCCAAGGGATTGTGGCACTGTTTGGGGGAGCTGTGTGAGTAAGGGAAGTGAGGAGGAACATTTCTGTTATCAGCTCAGAGGAGATATCCGAGAAAGTGCCAGGAAACTGAAAGCAGAACAAGGAATGAATTCTGTTTTATTCAGCCAAAAAAACCTCCAACCCTTCTCTACAAAGAAAGACTGCATTGAGGTAATGTCACCCCCCACTCATCTCCTAATGAGCTACCAACCTAAAATTATCACTCAGATCAAAACTCTTGAAAAGGGACTCCTCAAATCTGTGCCAGGGCAATCTCTTTTTCCCCCAAACCCCCACATGCTGTGCTGTGTGAACTTGTTGATGTGCAGAACTGAGTGACACTCCGAGCACTGCTAGACATCCACAGGAACGCTAAAAATACCCCCAGTTACAAAACAAACACACCAATGTATCTGTTCAGGAAGAGATTAAAAACCATCAGAGGTTTAATTTAGGCTTTACATTCGAATTAGCAGGACAAACCCTTCCCCAGTGGAAGTTCTACCATCTTCTTCTGGTGATTGGGCACCCTCGTGCGCTTGTCAGGCATTAACATGGGTTCGAAAATACAAATATTGAAATATTGAGAGTGTTTTTGTGTGTGGAGCCCTTTAATGGACTTAGTGCCATTTCAGGAGCCTGCCAGCATTTTGTATTTTCTGCTGGCACCGTGACTGTGTTCAGTGGTGTGTTTGCAATGTCTGTTCAGGATAGTTAGGCAAATTAATTAGTTCTAGCTCAGTAGTGCAATATTTCCAATATTTTGATGTTTCTCTTTATTACTCCTTCTCTGTTTTTTATCTCCACGAGGATGTTCAGACAACTTTTGGAGTGACTCGCAGACTCTGCATTCCCAGCAGCCACCCGGTCCAGTGGTGCTGTGCTCTAAAGTTTGGGAAAATCTCCCTTAAAATCAGCTCCACGGTGTGGGGTTTGTCTCCGAATTGATTTGGCTCTTTCCTCCAAGGCAATAAACACCAGAGGGCAACGGGGACCAGTTCCCTGGGATTCTGTGGCTACCAAAGTGCTGGGAACAGTGCCATGGGAGGTGCTGTGCTTCAGGAAAAGCCAAACCAGGGCCTGACTGCTGCATGAAATGTTTTTTGTTCCTCCTTGCACAAGAAGAAGAACATTCAGCCCCGGTGTTCTGGCCCTATTCCACCCCGTTCTGCTTTCCCTGGATTTTCCCTGCAGCTGTAATTGTTGCCCATGCCCTGCTTTTGGCTGAGTTAATTTTCTTCCCAGTACCTGGTAGGGGGCTGGTTTTTGGATTTGTGGCCGAACTGTGACAGCACAGGGGTGTTTGGGTTACTGGTGAACAGAACTTTTATGGCATCAAGGACTGCTCTGCTTCTGACCGCACCAGGAGGGAAACTGGGGATGAAGGAGAAATTGGGAGGGTACAGAGACAGGATTGATGATCCCAGTGTCCCAAGGGATATTCCATGCCCCATGGCACCAGGCTCAGCAAGAAAAGCTGGAGAAAAGGAGATGGAGTGGAAAACATCCAGAGCTGTGGTATTTGCCTTCCCAATAAAACATGTGCAAGATGGAGCTCTGCCTTCCTGGGAGGCAAACATCTGGGATATAGGGAATGAATTCTTCTCCCTGCTTTGGTTGTGCTTTACCTCTGGAAGCATCTTTATCCCGTGGCTTTCCTCACTTCCTTGCTGCATGGATCCCATGGATCTGCAGGGTGGGAATACCCCGGCAGAGCCACGATTCCAAGCAAGGACAGCATTCCACTGCCACCTGGGAAGCTGCTGCTGGATTTGTAGGAAATATCAGCTCCAAGGGGGATTGTGCTGGGGTTTTATTCCCCTCCCACAGGTGTGATGTGTGTGTGAGGAAGTCCCACCAAGCAAGGATGCAGGGATAAGAGCAGGCACTGGCGCTTCATGCAGCTCCTTCAGCCAACGCTTAGAGCCCAAGGTTGGATTTCTGGGAGCAAACTCTCCCGGGGAGGAAGTGAACTCCAGCAGCTGGAAATATATTTTGATTGCACTCTGATTGATTTCCTGGGGAGAGGGTGAGACACTCTGGTTCTGCAAAAATGTGGTGCAGTATTTTTTTGTCCTCTCCTGAAGTTTTCCAAGCTGTATCCTTGCAAAGGCATTGAAGTCCTTCCAAAGGGATTTTCGGTGTCAGTTTATTTCGGGACCTGTCTCTGACCCCAAAATGGGATATTTTAGCCCACCAACAAAATATTCTATGAACAGTCTGACCATTCTGATGTCCTTTTCAGCTGGCCAAGGGTGCCAAATAAAGGGGACCCCCCTTGCAAAAGCAGCTCTAAAATCAATTTTGGCTGGGAGAACAGGAGGGAGAGGGGAAAAGCAATTAAACAGCTACAAGAGGATTGATCTTCACTGGGAGAATAAACAAGTGTTCTGTATTCCTCTGCTGAGTTGTGTTCTCCTGACAATGGTGATTGCAGGGTCCTATTAGCACAGTGTCTCCTGTTTGGCTGGTTTATTACTGCCTGTATAAAGTTATTAAAAAAGAATTTCACGTGTTGAAAAAAAACCCCAAACAAACACCGTATGTGCACACACTCAGGGATACATATCCCAGCAGGAGTTAAAGTCAAAAGCACACTGAAAGCCAGCACTGGTTTTCTATTGATGGCAAGAAAATCGATTTTAAAAAGTCTCTTCCATCCTTACCCTGTAATTTCCTGGTCTCTCCCTTCACACCCATCAGCTCCTACTCACAGTTGTGTGTTTTGCCGAGGCAGTGCTGCTTGACATCCTTCCCTGTGGTTATTAGCAGTTTTAAAGTCACTTCAAAATCACCAAATATGTTCTTAAATCCCCAAATATTTATTAATTCCTCCCTGCAGGCTGTTCCTGGCCCTGTGGGCTCTCCGGGATTGTATGGATTACATGGCAGGCATCTTTAGAGCCACGTGGAAGGAGACCCCAGGAATTTTCCAGCAGTCTCATCCATCCATTGCCATCTGACTGGTCCCAGGCAATCCAGTGAATGCCTGGTCAGCTTTCCCAACAGCCAGGCCAGGCTGAACATGGGAATTCCATGGCATGGGACACGCTGGGGATACTCCATGTACCTGGCAGCTTCACCTCTTGCTTACATCACACTTAATGGAATTCCCCCTTAAAACTCTTTCCTTACTCCATTTTATAAACCAATTTCAAACACTGATGGGAATTTATTCCAATTCTTGCCAGAGAATCATCAGTGGGGCAGTGGCAAACACAAATTGGGTTTATTAGTGAGATAGAAAAGCCAAGATTGTTGAAATTTGTGATTTCAAGCGCCTGTCCTCAGCAAATGGGAAAAGGATTGCTCTTTGGGCAAAAAAGATGGGCAGCAGTACTCCAAAAACCTATTTAGTGTCTCAAACTGAGCACCCGAAATTAAAGTGTTCTTTTGAAAAGGTTTCCCACGTTATTTTGGAAAGAGCAAAAAAGGCTTGGAGTCTGTGATTTCCATCTTTCTCCACTTCCAAGAAGTTCAGACGCAAAGTGGTTGTCAGGAATTATTTGAGGAAGTCAGAGCACACCTTATTAAAAGTTGTTTATAGCAGGAAAATAGAAATGTTTCCACCACACTAAAGAGATTGCCGGTGTAGAGATGATTTCTGCCTCGCTCCAATAAGAACACTTCAAATAAATGGCCTGCGGGTATGAGATAAGTTGAAGCCCAAGCTGATAACATCAATTAGCCATTCATGTAAAGAAAAAGGACACAAAACTTGAACACAAAAATATGTTTGAGATTCCAAACTGTTTCCAACGTTTCATGAGCTGGCATGAAATCCTCCTGAGACTGGTTTGTTTGAAGAGTGATAACTGAGATAAAAACGAACAATGTGGCTTCTGGGTTTGAAAGTCAAAGAGTTTAGCACTGATCCTATCCCTCAGGTAGATAAATGCTGTATATCTCACACTGTAATTGTTTATACCCTTACCAGAGGGCAGGAACACACAAAAGTCTTGTAAACCCAAATCTGTAACTTCAAAAGATTCATTATTCCCTCGGGAGGATGAGGGGAGGGAATGGAGGCAGCACAGCTGCTTCTGCAAGTGCCTTCTTGCTTCGTGTGAAAGCACAAAAAAGATTCAAAGTGGACATAAATTATATTCCACTGGGCAGCTCCTGCTGTCCAGCGATGTTTGGAGTCCAGAATAATTTTGCCTCTTTTCAAACCTTCTTGTTTTGATGGTATTTTCATTTTCTGCTGACTTTTCCTCCATTCTTCTGCTTGTTTCTGTCTTCATCAGTCATAAAAGGATGGCCTGGCAAATGCAGGTGCTTGCTGAGAAGGTTAAATATTGTCCAGCACCTGCTGCTCTTGGTTACTGTGTGCAGGAGTTCATTCCCACTTCCTAAAAAGACTGTGCAGTGTGTTCCTGATGGATTATGTCTAAGAAGCCTTGTCCCATAATGTAATAATGTCAGATATTATCCATCCTTCCCTAAAATCAAATAAATTAAGCAGCTTCCCCTTTTCCTGAGGCTGACTGGGAACCTAACTCTGCTTTTTGTAGGATCAGGAGGAGGCTGCAGCAGTGCTGCTTCGGACAAGGATGTTTCACAGGTCACTTTAGTGTCCACTGACCTCAGAGGTGCCAGCATCAGCCAGGGAATGTCATTCCAAGTGTTGGTGGCTGCGGTGTTCCCACCCTGGAGCCCTGCTGGAAAAGCATCTCCTGCTCAGGAGCAGAATTCACAGTCCTGGGGTGAGTTTGCCACTCTTAGCCACGGTAATTAGCAGCTGCCTTAATTGTACTTCTAGACTTGGCCTTGCTGAGGTGTCATTAAGGGAACAGCCAGGATTTTGTGGAGCAGGGCACACTTTCCTACCTGCCAGTGGAAAATGTCTGTCCAGACTTGGGTGATGCAGCAGCAAATCGTCCTCTCCTTTGTGAGAGGTGCCAGCGAGGCAGCTCTTGCATTCCAAGTGGGTCTTAAATCACTGTGGGCTCTGGAGCTGAAGGTGAGGAAGGTGGGAGGTGTGGGTGCCCTGGAAACCTTGGCAAATATCAGCAGCTCTTGGTAGCCACTCAATACTCCTGCTCATGGTTTAGACATTTTTTGTGTACTGGGCTACTCCAAGTGTCAGACAGGATCCCTGACAGCAAAATCAAAGCACTGTTTTCATTTATTTCCGTACATAATTATTTTGTAGGAAATATCCTGAGCTCACCCCAAATTAAGGAGTCATTTTAGATAACTAAAACCCCAAGTTTCATTACAGAAACTATTTGATAAAAGAAATAACCAACTTTTAGCAAAACCTGCTGAATGCTCCTCCCTTAAGGAAAATTGTCCTGGGGCTGGCTCCATCCAGGAGCTCTGGTGTGGAAAGGAATGGCCCCACTAAATCAGTCCCCCCCAATGTCGATGCTCTGCTTTCCCTCCCTTTATTTTGCCATCATCCAGACTGCCTCTAGCTAAGGAATGTGGAACTGGCCATATTTAGCTGTGAAAAACATTCCTGTTCCCCCTTCTGTGACCTCAGCAGCTGCACACACAAATGCACTCATACATGCATGTGTGATGGAAAAACAAATGTGAGAACGTGGTCGTTTAAAAAAAAATATGTTGTCGAGGTTGAGAGTTGTTGTTTTTTTTTTTTTACTGGATGTCAGGAGTTTATGAATTCCTCTCCAGATGTCTCAGCACTCGGAGGCACGATATAAATAAGGTGAGGAATGTTTGAGATGAGGTAAATGGCTGGAAGACAGGCAAGGACAGTACCAGCGAAAAACAAGTAAGAAATGTTAGTCTGAGGGCTTTAAGCAGGATATTTAAACACTCAGCAGCACTGCAGTAAGAAAATACACGTGGAGGAGGAGATGCAAAGTCACAAGAATTAATAATAAAGAGCAATTGCAGGGTCCTGCCAGGGCCTGGCACTCGGGACAAGGGCAACCATCAGATTGCCAGTGGAGGTGTTCTGATCGCGCCAAGGCCGGGTCAGTGCTCGTGGTGCTTTGTGCCTCCCACCTGCACTGACCTCTGGGAGCTGCCCTGCCCACCGCCCCCTCACAGCATTCCTGGGGCACGGGAGCACTGCCCAGGAGCATGGGAGCACTTGGATATTCGGGAGGATGGAGTCCTGATTGCAGCAAGTCTTGGAATTGGTGCTTCTCGCTCAGAAGCTTCAGCTTCCCTGGAGAGATCATTCCCCAGTCAGCATCTCCTGGGAGAACGGGGAGCAGTGCAATTAGAGAACAAAACCAGGCCAAAGAAATGGAATTTTTAAGAGTGGCTTCTTGCAAAGCTGGTGAAGACAGCCCTGGTTTATGTTTGGGGACATAAGTGAAATTATTTTCCACTACAATGCTGAAGTCAAAATTGGAATTTTTCAAAGCTGTCTTAAAAGGCCAGATAGGCATCTGATATTCAAATTAATGGGATTATTTAGAGCAGATTGTGTAGCTCTCAGTGTTGGAAGTTTTCAGTGGAGTAGATCTCCCAGATAAGAAAGCTGGCAGTGCTTCACCCATCCCTTTGAGTGTGCAATTGGGAATTTAACAGTCTGTCCTTTCCAATTCATTGCAAAATACCATTTTTAATCTAATCAGTAAACTACCCCTCAATAATGTGAGCTGGATCCCTTCGTGAAAGGGCAATATTTGTGCTTTATTTCAAGCAAGGCAGGTTTGGGGATATTTTACTCTCAAAAGGACACATTCCCTAAGCACTTTTGGAGCTGTCAGTAAAGGGATTTTGCTTCTGTCCAGTCTCAAGGGATCCATGGGAGCAGAATGAGGATTGTGTACACACAGGAAGGTGTCAGGGCTCCTCATGGGCACTGAAGGTTCTGAGGGTGGATCTGTTTGAGAGCTGTGAGATTCAGAAAGAACAACTGCAGGTGGGATAACACAGAACTGGTCCAAATCCCACCCGCTCCAACTGGATGCTCATCCTCATTGGTCCTGATATTTAAAAGAATGAAAATTTGAGTATATAATTTATCTTACTGTTGTTACTGAGGAAATAGGTACTGTCTGGAGCCCTCTAATATAAGCCTCAGGATAAGAGGATTGGTTGTCTGTACATTACTGGGGCTGGGAATGCAGTTCTAAGCCCTGAGTAATGAGATATTAGAAATCCTATTAGAAACCCTATGGTTAAACATCACACAGAAATCCCATGGCACCATCAAACAGGCAGCTGGTGCAGAGTCACTGAGAAAATCCGAGTGGCAAAGCCATCCCCAAGCTCTCCGGTGACTGAAACAACCAGGAACAAATTTGGGAGCTAAAACCAGTTTAACTCTGAAAGGACAAGCAGGTGGAGCTCCTCCCGGTGGATCAGACACAGGGTGATGGTTGTTCAGCAGAGAGGGAGGAAAAAAAGCTACTTTAATGTTAATTTTGGGAATCACTTTGTATGGCTGCCCTTGAGCTGCACATTCCCCCCAGCCCCTCCCTGTTGGTGAGAGCCAGGTCCAGCTCAGCCCCTCTCCTCCCTGGCTCCTCTGTCACTCTCACCAGCGCATTCCAGGAACATCCTGGATTTATGCCCTGCTGTGCGTCCCTCCAAGAGGTACTGGGGTGGTCCTGGGCAGGATCAGGGTTTAAGGTGATGCTGCTCCTGCAGAGAGCCTCATCCCCTCAGTCCCTCTGGACACACGGCCTGGAGCAGCCACTAAATGTCACCTGTCCCTGCCCTCCCCTCTGTCCTGACCCGCGGTGGGCTCCTCGCCCATGCCCGGGTGAGCTCTGTGACACAGAGGGGACACCCCCTCCTCATCTCCATCCATCCCAACACCCAGCCACAGGAGCCACAGAAAACACAGCTTTCCTATGAAATGTCTTGGAACATTGGACATGGTTTTCATTTTCTGCTCTCCTTCACACTCTGTTGTCACTGGCAGGTTGGTAGTGCTTTCCCAAAGCCAACAACTCTCTCCAGAGCTCATTCTCTTTTCCAAATCCAGCCTCTTGCTGTCAGTATTGTCCTGTGGTTCTTCTTTATATGAATAAACCCAATAATCTCCCAATTTCCTTGGACTGCCAGCATTCACAGATGACGAATAACTTGCTGCCTACCTGAGCTTAATATTAAAATTAATTGTTGCTGTATGGGATGAGCGGGAAGAGGGGACAGAACAAGAGTTACTGGTGTGTTAGTTTCATCGCTGATGATTTTTTGGAATTTGGTGATAGGAAGGGTTAAGATTTCACAGGACTCTTACCTTGGTCTCTGGTGCAGGGGCAGAGCAGAGAGAGCAAGGGTTGGGGGTGTGGGTGTGAGAGGGGCCAGAGCAGCAGCACAGAACAGTTCAGGAAGAACAAACACCTTCCCAGAGATCCCTGCCCTGCCTGTGCACAATCCCAGGAAAAACACATGTAGATATTTTCAAAGTATGGAGGGCAACCCAACAGGAACTGGGAAGCGCCCCAAGTTTAGGGGTTTTTTACAAATCACAAATTCTCTGATCTTTCTCAGATCTCAGCTGGTGACTGGATTGTACTCAAAGATATGGGACTCCAAATTTAGCTGTAGAGGGTTCCACTGTTGGAAAAAATCGCCAGTTGACTCTTATAATACCATTTTTCTCAGCCCTGTCCTGTTATAGGACCTTAGGCTCTATGTGATGCCTCTGCTGTATCTGTTTTTATTCTCCTCCCTGATCCTTTTCCATCCTGTTGAAGGTTTTGCCAAATAAAAGTCATTATCATCATGTTTTACCAATGTTTATGAATTATTTAGGAACAATGATAATTTCTCCTAAATTGAACTGTTATTCAGAATATGAATTTCTGTGCCTGCTGAAAAAGAGAGTTTGACAAAACCAGGCTTCTTCTCTTGAATGAAATAGGTACTAACACTGTTGAAATGTCATTTTCTTACAGAAATATCCTATCCTTATTATTTCTTGTAGAAAAGGAGGACTAAACACATGAATAAGGTAGGGCATGCTGAGAGAGTTAATATCTTTTATTAGGCCAGATGATCCATCTGGAAAGGAGTCAAAGACTGTTTCTGTTTCAGACCTGGAGCAGGAGCTGCATGCCCCAAACCCTGACTTGTTTACCAATAACAGCAGCTGGTACAATAAAAATTACTGCCATTTCCTCCTTCCTTACCTGCCTTGACTTTTATTCCACAGATTTCAACGTGCTCCTTCGAATTTTTTTTTATTTTTTGTTCGAATTAGAAGTGACATTTTTAAAGAGGCAAATTCAGAATACGGTTTTAAAAATTGGAGGGGGTTTCTCCATTTAGAAACAGAGCCGAAGTTTTGAAACCTTCCTGTCCTCCAGAGCAGAGATGCCAAGTCCTGCTGCTTCCACCTCATTACCTGATTGATTAGAGGGACAATCCCTAAGAGTGCCTTTGATGTTTTCACTGGAAAATCTGTCCGTGCTGATGGTCCGGGCTATAGGGAATGGTGTTGTCTCTGTGAAAGGAGCTGAGCCCAGCCCATGGAGATGGGATAGGAACGATCCAGGGGGATGAGAGCAGCCCTAGAGGAGCGAGGTGGACGCTTGGTCCATGCAGGTTCTTTTCTCCCAAGGCTTTCTCCACAGGGTACCACCCTTGCTCAAAGTGATGCACCTGTATCATTCCCCATAAAAACCCAGTTTGATGGAGAACACGGAGATGGAGGAAAGCTGGAGAAAGTTCACCAAAAGCAGAGCTCTCAGGCCTGTTTATGCAGCTCAGCACCGCTTTCTTAAACTCGGCACTTCCCGGGAGAGGGACCTGTTGTGTAACGGGGCCGGGGACGGAGGATGCTCCATGGAAAGGGAAGGATGCTCAGCCAGGCGGGGGGCTGTTTGTGCACCGGGGGGATGAGACAGGCCCTGTTTGCCTAAAAGCAGGGGGCCGCTTGTGTAGCGAGCCCGGTGCCCGGCGCCGGGGGGGTGTGAGCAGCCCCAGCTGCCGGGGGACTTTGTTGCTGTTGCCGCTCCCCGCGCCGAGGCACGGCGAGAGCAGCCTAACCTTTTGTTCCGGCCGCGTTCTTTACACGGCGCATCGGCGCTCCGTGCCGTGCCGAGCGAGCCGCCGACATCTGGAGGCACAGCAGTCCTTGGCCCCGGAGCGCAGTTTCCATTACAGCCCAGACCCCCCTCTTTGCCTTTTATTTGCTCCATAACGCAACACCCTAATTCCACATCCCTCTGCGCGGCAGCTCGGTCCCAGGAAACCACGGCACTCCTTGGTCTGCCCGGTGCTCTGGTCCTTTCCTTTATCCTGCCATTTGCACAATGGATTGACTGTTATAAATTATTTTCTGTCTATTCAAGGATTTAATTTACAAATTACTGTAATGTATATGACTGGACAGAAAGCCTTCAAGGAAGGGATTCCTATTTTGCCTCCTTTGTTTTGGCTGTATCCCGTTCCTTCAGCTTCATCCAGCTAAATTTGCCACCCTGTGCTGCCCAGATTGGGAAACTGAGGCACTGAGGAATTAAGGAAATGCGGCAAATTCTACCCCAGAGTTCCTGTCTCGTAGTTGGGATTCTCATCCCTATCCTTACAGCCATTTCTCCTTTCCCAGGAACACCAGGTCACTTTAGAGTCCTGCTTAGATAGGAATGGCAGAATCAACATAACCTCCCTCTCAACTCTTTCTTGTTAAGTCTTTCATTATTTTTAAATAATGCAAGACGTAAAAAACCTTTACTCAATGTTTTAAAACCCCTCTTCATTTTAGAACTATGTCTTAGGACTTTTAAGTTGCACAGAAAATTTGGCTTAAGGAGTCAGCAACCAATAAAAAAGTTATTGCAAACCTAAAGATGGGAATCCTGGAAAGAGATTTGCTGAGGAGGAGCTGGATTTGTAGAAGGTTAAGCTTTCCCCCCTTTCCTCTTGGACCCTCAGAGTGTCAAAATTGATTATTCAAGAAGAGGAGAGCAAGCAGAGCAGTTTTGTGACGTGAGAAGGTGTGAAATTTTTGTGGGGTTGTGCTGTCCTCTTTGCTGAGGTGATGTGAGGCAGACAAGGATTTGGCCATGAGGGGACTGAGTTGCTCCTGCCCATGAATTCCCCTGGAAGCACCGAGTTTCTGCCCCCTTGGCCCTGGCACAGAGTGGTGCAGGATGTGTTCAGCCCTGGCAGAGAGCGCTAAATTCAGGTTTTAGTGACAACCCCACCGAGTGAGCACCATCAGTGTTAGCAGCAGGAGCTGCTCGTGGCACCGGGGGACGCACACAGGCTTTACAGCCCGGAGTAAATCACATCCATTCTACACACAGGGTGGAAATCCAGGGGCTGGGCAGTGGGATCCTCCCAGATGGGCTGGGGAGAGAGGCAGGCAGAGCAAGGCAGGGCAGCCAGGAGCAGAGAGCAAACAGCCCCTGGACCCAACCAGGAGCGCTGCAGAGACAGAGCCCCAAAGGATAAACCCCTACACACGTTCCCCCACAAACGCAGCTGATGAAACCTCACTGCTTCTTTCTTTTTCTCCCTTTTTTCCTCCCCCTACAGCTGCGTTCCGTGAATGGTTCTGAATTATTTTCTGTCACTTGCACTGTGCTCTCCCAATTAGAATCACAGAGGCGTTTGGGTTGGAAAAGACTCTTGAGATCATCGTGTCCAAATGTGAACCCAGCATTGCCAAGCCCACAAACCCCTGTCCCCAAGTGCCACATCTGCACTTATTTTAAACCCCCCCAGTGGTTTTATTTTAAACCCCTCCAGCGGTTTTATTTTAAACCTCTCCAGTGGTTTTATTTTAAACCCCTCCAGTGGTTTTATTTTAAACCCCTCCAGTGGTTTTATTTTAAACCACTGCTCCAGGTAGGAAGCACCAGTGTGACCACGTGACTCGAACAGTTTGACCATGCATTATTTGAGAAGAATTTTTTTTTTTTTTAAATCCAGCAGATGAAGAAATAGTAAGAATCAACTCATGAAATCTAAAACTCCCCGGGAGATTATCATAATAGTCCCTCTGGTCCTATAAATGCAATGAATTTTCTGCCCAGGGCATAATTCAATCCAGCAGGATCCCCACGTTTGATTGGTGGGATGAAAGATGTGAAAAGGTGTTCTGACCTCAGTGTCTGAAAAGCTGTTCTCTTCCATGGCTATTCCGTAGGAAAACAGGGGGATTAAAAGAATGTTTATGTTATTTAACTAAATCTTCAAAATAAGTAATAATTTTTGAGGTTTCCTGTATTTCATTTCGGTTGGTAGAGGAATAGCTAAAACCAGAAACAATTCTATTTCATTGCATTCCTTTTATATCGGGGTTTGGGCTTTTGCCATTCTTTTTCTGTTCGCAAAAGAAATTTAATTTAATTTCCCTCCCTACTGAAATGCAGGTGAACAAAGAGCAGCTCATTATCCTGTGGCAGATAAATAACTGCCCTTTTCCCCCATATGCTGAGGGTTTACGTACAGACTTTCACTGCCAGATTGGTAGGGGAATTAAACCACAAGTGCAGTTGAAAGCACTCCTTGCCCACAGAGTGAATATATCATATCCTCAGTCCGTTTTTGTGCCTGTTGGTTGTGATCTGGCCCTGTCACAGATTCACCAGACAGATGTACCCACTCAGCTGCGTGTGCAGAAAAAAAAAGCCCCAACAAAACAAAACAAATCAAGGCTGGAGTGTCAGCCCTGACTTTACTGACTCAAACAACAACTACAAAACAAAATTTCCCCTAATTGCATCATTATCATTTGTAATTATTCTGAAATTGCATCTCCTGGTGATTCGAGGTAGAATCTTTGCTGGGTCTGTAGGGTGGTGAGTTACACGCAGTTTTTTCCTAAGGAATGACAGATGGCAAACAAATGAGGGGTAAAGCAACCTGCTCCACGACACGAGGTGAAATTTAGCATTTAAATTCCCATCTGGAAAGCCTTCGCAGCCAAATGCCCTGAGTGTGGATCTGCTCCAAGGGCTGCCCCTTTCCCCAGCCCTCGGTGCCCCTTTGGGTCTGAGGGCTCTCCCTGGGCTGCCCAGCTGAGCCCCAGGGCTGGGGGGTCCCAGAGGGCAGAAATTCCATCCCCTTCCAGGGGGATCATACCCTGGGGCTCTGAGACATCATTTTTATTGCAGGAAGCTGGAAAACTGCCACTTCCTGAAAGCAGCCCTGGTGTTTGTGCCACGTTTGGATTTTGGCATTCCCTGAGAGTCCACGAGTTGCTATTCCCTTTTCCTTCCCTGTAGGGGATTAAAATGCACGTTAAAATCACGTAAATCCTGGTTACATTCCTCACAAATCCATTATCCTCTCTGCTAATCCAATCATCATCTGTACTGGCATTGCACTTTGCTCCAAGTGGCCTCGTGGAAATCATGGATAGGCACACATCCCCTGCTGAGTGACTCTGAATCGTGCCAATGGTAACGTGCAAAAAAATTAAATAAACCCCCCCCACACTTTTTTTTAAGGGAAATGCCAACTATTTCTAGACACATTTTTTCACAGTATTATCCTCTGACAACCTCTCATTGTCACCACCAATATTCAGGCCTTTGTTAGTGTAGATTTCAAGCTTTAAAACACTATTTCATACATCAAAAATTATATTTCTTACATGGAGTACATTCCTTTTTGGTCATGCAGTATGTTCAGGCTTCTTCCTCCTGTTTTTCATAACAGTGGTAGCATTCCCTAAGATACACACTGGCTTCAGGACCGACTATTTGGGACAAAATTCCCAGTGTTTGACAGGCAGACGTGTGGCAGGGCACTCATGCACAGAGCACGTTCAGCTAAGCCTGGCTCAGCCAGATGTTGCTGCACTGAAATAACAAACAATAAACACAGCAGCCTGAAATCCATTTAGCATTATCCACTAGCAAAACTCCCAAATCCACTGGCACTCAGCTTAAAAAAAAAAGTGATTTAATACTTGATTTGCTTTAATTTGCATTGTGTTTATATTTGGGATTTACTGTGGGAGATGTTTGCACAGGGGTTGCTTTTTATGTTGTCATATTTTATATTAACTCAAGCAGGTCTGTTAGGAGCTTTTTATCTCCATTAAGTTATAAACCCACAAAGTTCTTCGAGGTTAATTCTTTTTAGCTTTGGAAATGGAATTTAGTAATTGCCTTAATATCTAAGATTTCACCATTAGTATAAAACGATCAGTCAGCATTACATCTATAAATATCAAAGTTGTACTACTAATGGACGGTTTTGGCACAGCTGTACCTTCATTTAGGCATTTTGCATCCATGTTTCCAGGAAGGTTTTTGGGATTTCCAGGCTCTCCTTGCAGCAAGTACCCACGGGACTGTTTTCCCTGGAGTGAGCTGACAAGGAAAGGCAAGAACACACCTCTGAGAGCTTTAGGATTGTCCCTAAAAAGAGACAATTGACTCACATCTCTTCCTTAATCCCAGGATTAGTGAGGGGTACCAACTCCTCCTGGTTCTGAAGGCTGTTTTTATTAGTTTATGACCGTCTAAAATTATCCTGTTTATATTTTTTTGCTATTTTGCTCCCCTTTCCCCCCCAGCTGAGGGACACAGCTGTATTGTCTTTGTGAGGACAGAATCCCCCAGGGCCAAATCTTTCCCACACTGCCCATTGGGGCAGCTCTATCTTTAGTGAGCTCTATCTTAGCTCTATCTTTAGTCCTCCCGTGTCTCATTTGCAGATGAGTAAATGAGTGGAATAAGCTCAAAGCAGGGATCACTTTCTGGAGTCAGCCGGTGGTTCAATTCTCCCCCGGTTAAAGTCACCACAGATTCCAAGGAAACTGTGTCAAGCTACAGCACGGGAGCTCTGAGCTCCTTTTAATCAGAAACTTCCTGAGAAATTGTTCCTTAAAGGTGAACGTGTCTCTCTGTGTGGAGACAGCAAAAAAAACCTGTTCCTAATTTTATTTAGACACTGGATGCCCAGGGCTTGAATTCTTCTCTTGTCCCTAGGACCTGCTTTGTTAACCCAGCTCTGTCTCCCTGGTCAAAGGGGAAGAATTTTCCTCCTAAAAATGGACTAAATGGTGCAAGCAGGGCACTGACACTGATTTGGCACTGGAGTGTTCAGTGCCCTCATCTGCATCCTTAGTTTGCTTTCCATTATTGTCACAGGAGATGGTGTGAAACTCTTTTAGTTAATCCACAGAAACTCTCTAAAGATTTGGAAAAACCTTGCAAACAGCCTCTTAAAACATATTCTATCCTCAAACCTCAATAATGGTCCCTGTTCCTGTACCATGAGGAGTAGATGCAGTGCCAGCTGCTCCCTTAATGCCATGTTCAGCTCTTCCAGTGGCTCTCAGAAGGACCTGAAAGTTAAATAAGACCCATTTCCATTTAAATCGCAAATTCATCCCAGTCTGCCATAGGAATAAAGATTATATGAATTTAAAATCAGAGACTTGGTGCTTCATTCCCTTGTAGCTGCAAGTGAAGCTTCGTTTGCTGTGTAAGAGCAGAGACTGGCAGCCACTGTGACCTCCAAAATATGGAAATGAGGGTGGGGAGTTAATTTAACCCTTCCACAGAACGGGAATGTTTCCATCCTCTGCTTCTCCACAGGGCACGGTGCTTTTTCTGTGACCCAAAGATATTCTTTTTGATAGTTTTAAATTCTTTTTGATAGCTTTAAAACAGCTTGCTTCTGTTTTCCTTGCTTGCCCCTTGCTTGCATTCTGGGGGTGCTTTTTGGCTGCCTGAGCCGACCTCCACTCCAGTTGTGATTTTATTTCTGTGCCATACTTTTGTCTTTTTTCCAAGATTTTCCAAGTCCTAGTCTATGACTTATTCTTTCATGGAAGCCAAGCCGTATTTTTTACCATTGTCACACTTCTTGTTGACTGCATTAATCCACGAGTTTCATCGTGGGCAAATCAGCTGCATTTTTCACTTCTTACCTCCAGCTACAGATGTGCACGTGGTGAGAACCAGACACAAAACCCAAGCGGACATTAAACAGTGAGGGCAAGGGTGTAGGAACTCAAAGAGCTGCCTGTTAACAATATTCCACATGTTTTCATCGGGATTAATCCAGCCTGAGTGCCAGACAGCCAGAATAGTTCATGGGAAGCAGGGTGATGGGATTGGTTCATCACTGGTGCACTTGTGCTGCCGAGCAAAGGGCTCAGGGTGACCCCACCGTGTGCTCCCACAGGCCATTCCAGGGGGATTGCTGGGATGAGGAGGTTCCTTCTGCAGTTTCAGTCTTCACACCACTGGGATGAGCTGAGGTGGTCAGAGCGTGGTGCTAAAATCGCCAGCGTTGTGGGTTTGATCCCTGTATGGGCCTTTCACTTCAGAGTTGGAGTCAATGATCCATGTGGGTCCCTTCTGGCTCAGAATATTCTGTGGTTCTGTGTCATGGTGAAAAAAAAATGTCAAATGCCACATTAAAGACCTTTCATATTTTTCCAACATGTTTTTTCATATTTTTTTTCCCAGCACGTGGAAGCAATAACTTTAAAATAAGCCACATCAGTGTCTCGGCTCATGATTTGTTTAAGAACAGAAATGAATTCACCTTGGAAATTAAAATCCTCAGGCCAATGAGGTTATGCATTAACAAGGAAAACGGGCTTGGGTCACCAGATCTTTCAGACCTCTCTGATAACAAAGATGTACAGGGTCAGATCAGAGCCAGACATTGATTTCTGCTCCAGGAGACGCCAGAGGTCTCAGCCATGAACCGCTGCATGATGTGCTGGGGCTTTTGCTGGCTCCTGGAGCGATTGCAGCACTATTTCCTGCCTTTGCTTCCAGCAGAATAAACCTCTCCCTGCCTTTCCTGCACGGGGTGGGGAATGATCAGCCAGGCTGTGAAGCTCCACTGACTGCAAGAAGGTTTCAGCCCAGTTGCATTTAATACATTCAAAAGATAACGGGGCCATTTCTCTGAAGGAGCTGGAGGCGTGCACAGAATGTGAAATGTTGGGGAGGAAATTATCATAACTAAAGGGTGGGTTTTGAAGTTGCTAGTGAATGTCTGTGCCGGGGACCGGGTCACCTGAGGTGCTCATGGTGTCCACGTGGGATCAAACAGCACAAAATGCTTTTCCTTGGTAAGTTCCTTATGGAAGGCTTGGGCTCTGTTGATCCATTTCCCTTTGTTTCATCCTCCTCATAGGCACAGCCGAGCCTTGGAGCAGCACTCTTCATAAAAAGCAAGGGGAGGGAGGGCTTTAAGAAGCAGCCGAGTATGTAAGGATGCACGAGGGGCTAATTCCCAGTGCCATCACGACTCAGGGATGGAAGAGCTGTGAAAGCAGCTCCTGGAGCAGCTCCCCCCTGACCCGGAGCAGCAGCACAGCACATGGATGCTCGTGTTGGGGTGCAGGGGAGTGTCTCACACTGCCTGGCAGGAGCTGAGCACACCAGAAAGGAAAGGGGAAAGGCTCCTGTGAGCAGCAGAGCAGAGCTGACCCAAGGCTGCTCCAGCTCAGCACACACAGCCCATTCCTGCCCTGCTCCAGCTCCCTCTGTGCTGGGTTCTGCCATCCCCAGAGGACGCAATTCCCCTTCTTTCCCTATAATTTCGTTAAACCCTGCTTAGTCCAGACTCTCCCCTGCCCAGCACAGCTGGGGGGCACAACTCACAAAGCCCCCTCCAAACTGAGCCAGGCTGTGGGGGAATAAACCAGGATTTGCATTAAGCTGGGGTCTGACTTGAGGACTACAGGAAGAAAAACTTCGATAATTTTTTTTTTTTAATTTTTATCAGGGTTAAATTTTTTTCCCCCCCCCCCCCCCCCCCTTCCCTGCCCCCAAATTGACTCATCCATCGCTGGAATCAATAGGAATGCGAAGATTTTTGGTGGATTTGTTGTCATGGAAACCACTTCTCCTCTCTGATATTCCCTTCCAGGCTTTCCAGACCTTTTCTCGCCTTTAAATTCCCGTCCTGCCCTACATTCTGAACACACTGGGTGTTCATGCCACGTTGGGAGCTCCCTTTGAAAACAAACACAGGAAAACCAACCAAGCCAAAAGAGAAACCATTCCCTGCTGGAAAACTGGAGGGAATACCAAGGATGGACCCAAAATGGCTGCTTAGGAAAGGGATGCTGAAATCCCTCTCCCTTGTAGGGCTGGCAGCACGTTATGGCTTCTGTGAGACAGCCTCTGTGTTCCTCTCTTCTCCCTGGAGCTGCTTTGTGGCCCAGAGAAAGGCTCATTTTGTGATGAAGGCAGCAAGGCATGAAATGAGGCTCCAGACCAGTTAGAATTACTCACATAAATAAAGTTTTGCAGGGTTTCATCTTCTGAGTCCCTCTCCCTATTTCCACTAGTGAAGGCACTTGGCTTTTTTTTTCTGCCAAGACAGGCACCGAGGTGATCCACGCATTCCTGCCAGGTTTGCTGGGAGCCTGGGATGCTGCAGGAGGCACCAGGATCAGAGAGAAAGCTTTGTACAAATAGGAGCCTGTCATTCCTCCTGCATCCACAACCAATTCCCAAGCTAACTCTCTTCCATTAGGAGATCAAACAAAGCTCTTACATTTTTATGCCAATTTAGAAGCTGCATTGTGGGAAGTTTTCCTAGAAAGCCCAAGAAGTTTAGGGGCACGTGGTTCTATTTAAAGGAAATGCAATCTGTGCTCTTAACATCGTGGATAATCCTAAAAAACCCTGCTCCATAAGAAACCACCATGTAATCCAGGAAGAAATAGAGCCCCAAAAACCACAGTTTATGTACGGAGGGTTCAGGGGCTGGCAGGAGTTGAGAAGGGAGTTTGATTTTCAGTTTCCCTCTGCTCTGCCCCTTTCACTCAGCATAATTTGCTATTGGTTGCCACCCATTTACATCACCGATATTTTAGTAAAAAGGATTTAGTGTCTTTCCAAATGGGGCTCTATAAATGTGCTGTATAAAGGATTATGAATGGGAAGAGGTCCTGTGTGCTCACAGAGCCTGCAAATCATTTCTGAGTTGTTACCTGCACTACTCAGCAAAGCCTGGTTTGGGTCAAAGTGGGTTTTTTTTAAGTTCTGGGCAGGTCATTTTGTTTGGGGATTTTTTTAAGCACCCTTTACCAAATCTAACTAAAACTTTTAATTGAAATATTTTGGAAAGGAAAGGTCCAAATGAAACAATATGACTTTGACAGAATTCATTTCCTCTGACCTGTGGAAGGAAGAATAATCAACTTGCCAAATTCCATGCCAGATTTCTTCTGGAGAAGATTTCCTGGCCATGTGCCTTTGGAGCAGGCTTTAAGAGCAAATTATCACGTTTTAAAGGGTTGAAATCAAAAGTCCAACAGGCCTGTTCATCCCCTGAATTAATACTTGGGGGAGAAAGAAACAAGCTGCATTTAGCAAGTCAGCAAGCTGCAGACATTTCTATGAATAAAAATATGAGGTTTAAAGGTTTAAAGCTGAGAATTCCTTTCTTACTCCCTTTAAATTAAAGCCATGAAAGCTTAGGTTCAAATCCTGTCTTTTCTGTTGGAAGCTTTACGCTTTCCACCTGTTGAGGATTTGTTGGCTTTTGTTCAGTTCTTCTAAACTCAGCTATTGGGTCAGGTCAGGTGCTGAAAGAAAGTGGGCTTGGTTTCTTCACTCCATAGTGAATATAAAGAGTGGAAAAATCCACCACAGTTGCACTTTTTCCTGCATTTTTCTATTAATTGACCTGTGAAAGCATGGATCACCCTGAAATCCTGATCAGAAAATAAATTTGAAAAAAAATCTCCTAGGAAGGAGGCGAAAAAAAAAATAAATAAAAGATGGCAGCAAACGCAAAGAGATAATTCTCCAAATAGAAGACAAAGTCTGTTCCAGTTATTTTTGTAAGGGGCTGATTGCAATTTGCATCCTGCTCAACCAGCATCTGCCATCAGCAGTGCTCAGTAGTCTTTTCTTTTTTTTTCTTTCTTTTTTTTTTTTTTTTTTTTTTTTTTTTTCTCTTTGTTATGGTNNAGGTGCTCGTTTGTTTTTTTTTTTTTTTTTTTTTTTTTTTTTTTTTTTTTTTTTTGTAGTTTGCCTGTGAATGTGGCTTGATGACATTTCCTTCCCAAATCCTGGCACGGTGAACATTCCCCCTTTTCCTTGGACCTCACCATACCTTGCCACAAGGTACAGGTGATTTGAAGCTCCTATTCCTACCATCCCTCATGTTGACCCCTCAGGGTGTGCCTGCATTGAGTATTACGGATAAATTGGATTCCCCAGGGAATACACTTGGGAGCTCTGTGGTGCAGAATAGTATCTTGCATTTCCCTTTGTACTGAAAGAAATGCACAGATGGGGAATAAGGGAAAAATAAACCCCTCCGAATCACACACTTCCCTTTTCCACGTGGCATTCCAGAGGCACACCTTGAATGTGCAGGTGGAACATTGGAACATCAGCAGGGAACAAAGCAGCACAAACCTGCCCAAACTGCCCCTAAATCCTCCTTGCTGGTGGATGCCCCTGTCCCGTGGAGGCTGCAGGAGGTCCCCCCACAGCACGCAGGGGCGCGGAGCGCCTGAAAACCAAATTTGCAATTCCCGTTCCCTGCTGACAGGCAGCACCCATCCCACAGAGCCTTAAATTGCCAGGAAACTGCCTCTGTGCAGGGCAAACAGGGACAGAAAGGCACCATCCTGCCAGCAGATCTGCTGTTCCCGTGCAGTTTGTTTTTTGAACTCTTCTTGCTTTCACGCAGTAATTAGATACAGATGTTGGTTTTGTTTATCCCCGCGCCTTTTCGTCTTGCTCAATGTGTTTTGATGACTGACAGGGGGAAGCTCATCTTTCAGCAGCCCTTGGGAACCTGAAATTTCTTTCCCCCACAACTTGGGGGTTCAACCTGCACCTTCACGTGCTCGAAGGCCAAAGAATTCTAATTAGGGAGCAGTACTGAGATCATAAATCCACGGGTTTATCCTGAGAATCGTATTGCTGGGAATGTGCAGTGCCTGGAAATTGCTGAGAGAAGAGAAAGCCACCCAGTCTGTGTGAGCCAGCAGGTGCTGGATCAGCGCCTTATCTGTGAAAGAGGAGCAGCTTGGAGCCACTTCCAGCACAAATTAGAGAAATGGGGCTGGAATTAGAGAAATGGGGCTGGAATTAGGCAAATGTTGCTCAGGAGTGGTTATCCAGAGAGCCTACCTGCGGAGACACTGCTGCACTCCAGTGAAAGGCAGGGAGCAAATCCTGGCAGCCAGGACATGCTGCAGAACTAATCACAATCTTTTCCAGCCTGCTAATAACTTAACCGCTTGTATTTATTTTTCAAATGGTGGCTGAAAATGTGAACAAACCCGATACGGTGCCCGTTTAAATGCACTCTGCTGGTGGGCAAGAGCTGCTTTTGTTCGGAACAGAGAGTAGGAGATAAAAAAGGGGGGCAATAATCAGTATTAGAAAGAATGAGTGGTGCTGTGACAGCGGGGATTTTGCTAATGCAAGCAGCATAATATGTCAAAAGAAGACAGCAGAATGCCGTGTGCACGCCTGCAGTTCAGCTAACTGCCAGCACATGCAGCTGTAAATTTGATTTCGCTGTGGCAAGTGAACTGCTGAGCTCCAGGTAGCTGGGGCTTGGAATGCTAAATAGCAAAGCAAAGGGGTTATGGGCAGGAGGAAGCAAAAGAACAGGATGGATTGAAAGGAGGGGCATCGAGGTGTGAGTTTTCTGTCAGCATTTGTGGGACTCTCACGTCTCGTTGTGCACACACTGAGCCAGCACGACTGAAGAGAGGAAGAGAGTTTGAGATTGGGTTTTCCCCATAAAACTAAACAAAAAAAAAATACAGAAGTTAAAGAGAAGCAAAAAAGAAGGCAAATAAAGTGTTTTTACATTTCCCTCATGACACAGAAGCAGTGTTTATCCAAAGGCACAGAAGACAAAGATCCAGGATTCTTCACATCGATACAGAAAATCCATTGTCCCAAAGAGGTCTGTGGAGAACCAACACACAGAACAACTCCAGAAGCTGTCCCGAGAGGCGTTCTGGGGGAATTTCTTTTCAACTGCGTTTCAGTTCAATTATGCACCCAAAGCATCTCCCACTTGTCAACTCTTGTTTCAAGTGAGCTGCGAACAGGACTGGGAAAGGAATAATTGCAGCGCTGCGCCCTGAGCGATGCTCTGTGTCTGAGCACACAGGCACGGAGAAACGCTGGAATATTAACAGGAATAATCCCTGTTAATGCAGCTAAACTGCTCTGCCCTGCTGCTCTGGCCTCAGCACTGTCCTCAGTGGGTCTCACAGGGCTCTGAGTCAAGGCCTGGCTTAGCGCTGAGTTAGACACAGGGGTAGAGATGTGCCTGCTTGGCATGGAGGGGGGTTGATCTCCCAGGAATGAGGTGACACTGCTCTTCCCAGCGTATCTGATGGGAAGATGAGGGATGGAAGTGAGCTTGGGTTTCTCCCCGTTCCCGAGGGGCCTTTCCCAGGCAGCCCCAGCACCCCTGGTGCCTCATCAGCTCGCGGAGGCACAAGCAGGGCGGGAGTGAGCAAGGGGTGAAGGTGCCAGGTGGTGTTCCCTGTGAGATGTGACTTTAACCAGCCTTAGCAGCCTAATATGGCTGGGGTTAATGAGGCATCCAGCGAGAGCCAGCGTTCCGCTCTGTTGGCTCCATGGATTAATCACCATTCCCTAAAGCTCCTCGTTTGCTCTGGGGGGCTGCTGGCTCCCGGGAGAGGCTCTGGAGGGCTGTCTGCATGGTGAGTCATGGTGGCTTCAAACTGCATCCCAGGAATAGGTGGGTGGCTGTGGATCACTGATACACACCAGCTCATATCCACAATATAAACACATAATCAAATAAACTCACATAAACACATATAAACACAATAAAATAATTCCGCTCATTCAGCTACAGAACACTTTAGAAATCGCTCTGTAAGCCTTGGCAGCAGTTTCAAATTTGGTTCAGGACTCTTTCAGGTGGCTCTTTTCCTTCATTTTCCCCTGCATCTCGCCCTTATTAACTCCATCCCTTCTTCCTGTTTAATTTTTTTTTCCGGTGGAAACAACCAAACAATTTCCCCACTCTCAAAAACTTCAAATATTTGTTTGTTCAGAGAAATCAAATACTGGAAAACTGTTGGGTATGGCAGAGCCAAGAAATCCCACCCAGGTTAATGCATAAGGATCACATTAAAAGGAGGGAAAGTAGAAAACCATCACGGGGGTCAGACTTTTGGAGAATGTTCCAATGAACAGATTTGGATGCTGAAAAACCCATGGAAACACGGAACTACCAAGGGCAGGATTTTGGATTACGTGACTCATGTTCCATGACAACAGGTTTTAGTGGTCTTTGTGGGTTTGGAGTTTTTTTATTATTACTTTCATCCCATCTGGGAATCCTAAGAATCACACATGGAACAACCAGCCCTGGGAGAATCCACGTGTCTGTCATGGGAGCTCTGTTTTCTCTTCATCCAAGGGCATTTCATATTCATAGACTCAGCAAAAAGAATGCAAGGTGCATTCTGAGAGAAATGAGGGCATTGATCTGAATAAATGTAGGAATCTCCATGGGAAAGATCACCCAGGATCCCTTTATTATCAGTGGAAATCTAATCTAAGCAGACTAACAGAGTCTAGGAACCAATCGCTATCATCCTGATTAATTTCTATTAAATCCAGTGAAAAACTGCCTGGAAATGACCATTTATTCCTTGCAAAAAAAAGCCTCCTTGTTCACCATCTGATATGGAAACATTAATGTTGTAAAATTCAGTGAGACAAGCCTGGTTCAGAGAATGGATTAATTAATTTCCTCCATGACATGAAGAGGTCAATTGTGACTCGACCTAATGGTGCTGATGGTGGAGAACAGAAGGGGCTGCTGGAGCTGCACTGACACCAATCCTGGATGGATCAATCTCGTGCAGGAGTTGTACCATTTGCATGAGATAAATTTTAAATTTTCAGGTGCAGCAAAAAAAAACCAAACCAGGAATATTCATCTTACAGCAGTTCTGTCTCAAAATGGGAAAAGCCCTATGGGAACAACTAAACTCTGTGTTTCCAAGCTATGAGACATTTTAATATTCCTAAATGCACTCTATGACAAAAGTTCCTGTTCTATTACAGTATTTGCAAATCTGTTTCATATTTTAAAATATTTAAAGAGCGTAGGACAATACCATCCCTCGGAAATCAAAATGGCTTTTGACTTTAACCTTTAACAATTGAGGAAGAATGTTTGAAAAATTCTTCAGGACTGGTGTTGATCTACCAGGGCATTAAAAAGCCTTTAGAGTAAAAAGTACATGTTTGTAGTAAAAGAGAAAATACAAGTAGCCATGTTGCTGTTGTCCTCAGAAAATGCATTTTGAATGAAATTAATGCACAGAAACACTTACTAGAAGCATACAAACATGCATTATTTAAACTGTGTTGTTGTTTATCAGAGGTTTTGTCCTCAAATATTTCCCTTCTATCTTCAGATCTAAAATCTCTGCAAGCAGAGTAATTGTAACTAAAACTGATGATTATGAGGTAATATTCACTTCAGGGAATATATTTGATTCTAGAAAACCCTATTGCTACTCATCTCAGCTGGGGGAGAGCAGTTTGCTGTGCTCCACTCTCCAAAGAGATGCTTTAGATTAATGTGCAGCACCAAGAACTGTAAGGAAAATAAATGAACACAGTTACACACAAGGCTGAAGAAAGGGACATGAATTTGGGGGAAAATACATTTTATTCAACAAACCTCCCCTACACTTGGTAATATTTTTTCTTTGCCATTGCTAAGCACGTTGAGAAGTCAATGAGAAAAAATGCTCTGCTCTCAGAGACTCTCCAGCTGCCCACAGAAACCATTCCCAAAAGGAGACTCCATAATTCCACTCCAAGGATGCTGTTCCATGCCTCAATGATGGCTCTAGAACCAGGAACTACCCTAACTGGGGGGAGTGCAAAATGATGTAAATTGGGGGAGAAAAAGAAGGATTCTTCCTGCCTTTTGTTTTCCCGGCATTCCTTGTGCTTGCCACACAAATGTAATGACGGAAAGATCTGTTCCTTGCTTGTTTTTCTGTCTTTTCTCTTTATTTACTGAGCCCAAAGCTTAGAATCTCATCCTGAGGGCTCTTTCTGCATAAAGGAAAGCTCTGCACATGCCCAGGTGAGGTGTTCTGTGTTATCCTGAATTTCTGCCTGTCTCTGGACCCTTTGGACTGCAATGACCTTATTAATTCCTTGCAGAACCACTGTTGTACGAGGCACTCTGCAGGAACATGGCCTGTGCATACCGCTGGGACAATGTGGGCATTCAGAGGAAAAATTGCTCTCCCTTCTCCCACACTTTAAATATTTGATTGAGTCACCCAGCTTTGAAGTGGACACAACCCCCAAACCCTCACTCTGTCTTGGATCCAATTCTTTGAAGAATTCCATGAGGATAAATCCCTATTTCTGTGGGGGTGGGTGCAACCCTGCTATACCTGTAAGGATGAGTTTAACCCAATCCAAGGACTCTTTAACCCAATCTAAGAAAGAATATTAGTCCGTTTCTGCCCTTTAACCTCTGACTTCTCCTACCCATCACAAACCCTCCAAAAATTCCACAGCTTCTCCATCAAAGGAAGCCATAACACTGTAACCTCTGCTTGTCCTGGAAGAGGGAATGATTTCCAGGAGGATGTGGAGCATCCCAAGTGTCTCAGGATGGTGAAAAAAATCATTTATTCCAGTCACATCACACATTAAATCCGAGGCTATTTTAGTTATTTAGGAAACAAACCGACAGAACACGATTGAAATGCAGTTTTGGTAGGTTTTGTTTAAAGCACCGAGAGCTTTTAATATTTTTTTCCCACGGCTGAGAGACAAACTTATTTATGAGGCAGAATTTTCCAGTCAGCAAACATGTGCATCTACACACGCAGATGCACACGGGCCTGCACGCATTTACACGGATTTATCCATAGGCATTCCCGCAAACATTCGCCAGGAGCATCCAAAATGGATTTGAGCATGCAAAACCCCTGAGCATCCTCTGCAATCGCCGAGCGTCTGCCGCTTCCTCCGCCTCCGAGAGGGGAAATAAAGACACTCAGCAGCTGCATGGAGGATGCAGCTCCCAGGAACGCTCACACGGACACATCTCACACAGCTCCTGCTCCAAGTGGTGAGAAAATCGATTCCAGACCGAGAGGGCCGGGGGCGAAGGGCTGAGATGGAATGTGACTGACAGAGAGACGGCGGCCGGGAATGCTCGGCCGAGTGAAAAGGCAGAGGAACACAGGAATAGGAAAACCTATCCGGTTTTTGCTCTAATTGGGAGGGGACTTAACAGGCAGTTCTGGTGCTCTAGGCAGCCCCTGGAAATGTTAACTCTGCTCTGTTGTGAGGCAGAACGTGCAGAACGTACACAGGGCTCTTTCTCTCCAACACTGAGCCACAGGAAAATTAGACCGTGATTCCCTGTGACATCGGGACGAAATGAGGTTGTCAAATCGAGTCAGAGTGAGATGGCAGGGAAATATTCCGCTGCTTTCTGGTGCTGAGGTGGTTTTTTAAGTCCGTGTCCTGTGCCTTCCCTTCTGGCTCCAGTTTCCCTGCCCTGCCCTGTTTGTTTTTAGTGCCACAAACACAAACCACCTCTGAAGGTGTGAAAGGAAAGGTTTTCCCCTCAATCCACTTCATGGAAAGGAATTAAAGGCCCAGAAAGGAGCAGGACCCCAAGATATTATAATTAATCTCAATGTTCAGCTTGTCTTTATTCCCCATAGTTCCAGCCTCCCCACCCATGGGACACTTGGTCTGCAGCATCCCCTAAGGGCTGTAAGGGATTGGGGGATTTAATGCACACTGATGTGTCTGGCTGAAATAACCCCACAATTATAAACTATTGGGACTGCAAGAGGCAAAGTTGAAGCACCTGAAGACCGTGTGGGATGGAATGGGAAATCCCATTTTTTGTAGCTTTTTTCCTTCTCTGCTCCTTCCAGGAGTTCAAAGAGACTGAAGAAAAGGAGCAAGTGATGAAGACCTAATGAGTATCAGAAAATGCCAGAAAGAAGAAAATAAATATTAACCCACCCTCCAAGGCAGAAAATCTTGTTTTCTGGAGGTGTTGTATCACTAATCCCACACACCCTGACCACAGTATAGTCAATTTATTTATTTATATATCTGGGGGTTGATCACATTAGTTTGTGGTGATTTCAGAGAGGAAAGGCAACTTCTCATTCCTGTCCCACAGCAAAGAAATTGGCTCCTCAGCAGCACCTGCCCTTCTGAGGAATTGCCTGCTCTGTGATTCCTGAGGCAGCTTCATTCCCATGCAGATGAGAAATGCTGGAAAAGCCACGACAGAGGGAAGAATTAGGCAAGCTCAAGCATTACAAATGCAAGATGGAGAGAGCTGGAAGCAGAGCCAGAACAGCTTAGCAGGCAGCCAGCAGGAGAGAGAGCCTGGAATGCAAATCCTGCTCCCTTTCCCAGTGGAAGCAGTGGCCCTTTACACAGGAGGTAGCAGAGGAAATGCTTCCTAGGAATGGATTTCTACAGAAATCCTCCAGTGTGAGGATTAATTCCGTGTTCTGAGGATTGTGTGGTGAGGCCATCACACCACTCATGCCCTACAAACCACGATGTCTGATCAGCACCAGCCACTCAGGAGGTTTCCTGGCCTTGTCTGTCCATACCAAGGCAGGACTGGAGAGTTCCTTTGTCCCTCCAGGGCTCTGGTGGCTCTTGGTTTGCCACAGACTGGTCCTGCCATGCTTCTTTGCCCTGGATTTGTGTGCATGGTGCTCCTGGAATGATGGGGGATGTTGGCAATGCCAGGGCAAACATCTGCTGTTTCTTGGGGCATTTCAAGGAAACCCAGTGAATGTTTTTTGGATCAATAAGCCAAGACAGGAGAAGTCAAAATGTGGAAGGACAGGAGTTAATTTAGGCAGAGCAGGATGCCTTTAGAAACCTAAAAGTGGCATTTTTTTTCCCAGGAATGATTACTGTGAGGCTCTGAGTCCTGAACTGGTTTCCTCCTGGCAGCCCAGCTGGACTGGGGAGATGTCCCCATGTGTTCTGAATGTTCTTATCTCACAGGGCCATGTGAGTGGAGCTATGCAAATATAAATCCTTCTCCAAAGGTTTGTCCTTCCCAGCAGTGGGAAGAGAGCCCTTGTTGGGGTGCAGATTAATGAGATGTTGATGGAGCAGTGGGTGAATTCCAGAGCAAGTGCAGCAGGGGTTGTGCCAAGGAGTTCGCTCGACAACAGAGCTGGGAAAACGCGGAGCGCTCCGAACCGAGCCGAAAGTCCAAACAAAAACTTTTGTTCAGCGATGAAAGCGTGCTTAAATAACCATATTTTGTGATCTGTGCTTGCTGGGGAGAACAGCCCTGCTGTCTGCTCTGCAGTGACAGCAGTTCACAGGCACAAAGGGTGGGCTGAGCAAAGTCCAAGCGTGGCTGTAAAAGGCTGAGTAGGGCAGCAGAATATATCAGGGTACGACACCACTTTTTAAAGCAGCAGCCCAGCACTTCATTCGGTGTGGACTGAGCTGAAAAGCACAGCATTTAAACACTCAGAGAGCTACCTTTGAAAAGAACTACAGGCCTGACTGACAAGCTTGCTCCTTACAGCTGCTGCGCTGCTTGGACATCAAGCTCCACAAGCCCCATCAATCCGTGAGCAAACTGGGTAACTCCATGTGCACTGGAATTTTGGGAGTCCCCACGCAGCCACGGTGAAAGCTGAAAGGAGGAACTCTCTGAGTGCAAAAAGCAGGGCAAGGTTTTGTCTCTAAGAGCTCTTAGGCACACACAGGGGACTTTGGTGATTTGGCTCCTCACATCTGGGGCCTGGTGGCACCCTGGGGCTGCTGTATCTGTTTCAGTCTGTGTAGAACCGATGTTCTCAAAGATTAAAGTGCTCCAAACAAGCTGGGCAGGCTCTGTGATGGTTTCTTTTTCAGAGGTAGAGAGCTGTTGATGAATTAAGTGACCTTCCCAGCCCAAACCAGCCCAGGTCTTTGGGGGCCCAGAAAATGCTCCCTGGAGGTTTTTAAAGGTTTTTTTTTTTAAGGGAGATTATAATAAAATTATAGAACGGTTTGGGTTGGAAGGGACCTTAAAGTTCATCCAGTTTCACCCCCTGCCATGGGCTGGGACACCTCCCACTATCCCAGGCTGCTCCAAGCCCCGTCCAGCCTGGCCTTGGACACTTCCAGGGATGGGGCAGCCACAGCTTCTCTGGGCAACCTGTGCCAGGGCCTCACCACCCTCACATAAAATATTTCTCCCTAATATCTGACCTAAATCTGTCCTATTCTGGCATGAAATATCACAGTTCTGCAAGAACTATGGAATAGGGTTTTGGCCTGAAGGAAGGAATGGATGTGGAGTCGGAAACCCAGGCTAGAAAATGAGCCAGGACTCGCAGGGAGGAGGGAGCTGCTCCAAGCTCTGCTCCAAGGTGACATCACCACCTTTTGTCACAGGGGCTGGGCTGTCCCTGCAGCGGGTTAAAGGTGCCACAAGTGCCTCCCTCCCGCCCCAAGAGCCGCAGCCCCTGCCTCGCTGTGCGATGCCATCCGAGCGCCCCCGGAGCTGTGCCCTGAGCAGAGTGACACGGGCATGGCAGCGTTTAACTGCGATTTCCGTGGAGCAGAGCTCGGTGACCTCCCTGGGCAGAGGGGACGGACACAGGGGAGGGCGGGGAGGTCACCCTTTCCCGGGGGGATGCCCTTCCCGGGGGATGGATCCTGCCCCTGCAGGGCTGGGCCCACACGAGGCACACGCAGCTGCGGCCTCAGCGAGGACAAACGTCTGCCAGGGAAAACAGAGACGGAATAAAGCTGGATAAAAAGGCAGGAACACCCACACGGGGCTCGTCGCCCTCTGCGGCTGCCGGGGCTTGGAAGGTGACCAAGGGAAAGGCTTTTGGGGAGGTTTTACTTCTGGCATTTCCCTCCTCTAACCTGCCTCTGAAAGGAGGCCCCCGCTTGCCCGTCCATCAGCAGGAAACAAAATAGGCCCGTGAGGGTTCTGTGCAAAGCAGGTGGCTCATTTCTGTGCAAAAATCAATGTAATTGCAAATGGAAGCATTACTGCTGAAGGTAGCTGAGTTTAGTTGTGTGCATACGTCCAAAAATACATGTGGCTTTGGCAAAATCCACCCAGGGCCCAGTCTGACCTCTGGAATACATCAAGAGACCCTTTGTGTCTGTGAGCAGCAGCCTGTGCCAGACCTGAACAGAGATAAACACCCCTGCACCCCCCAAATATCCTCACGGGCTGCCCAGAGTCCCACCAAGGATGCCCCTGATCCAGTGGGTATTTCAGGCTGATCTTAGGTCTCTTGAGCTGGAGGTTGTACGAGCCCCCTTTGATCCACGGTCAGCAGTTTTTCCCCGTTTGGGGATCCATAAGGAATGCTGCCCGACTTGCTCAGCTTCCCACGGCAGCAAGTTGTGAATTGTGGGATTTCTGGGCACAGAACTCCCTTTTTTTGGTCCCATTTGCCACTTTCTAGTCTGCTGACAGTCACTCAGCACCATCAAAGTCCTCTAAAGCTGAACTTATTTTGCTGATCACTGCCCTGTGAACCCTCCAGTGTGAGACAACTCCTCAAACAAAAATTTTCCCTACAAGTCCTGTGAGAAAGGCTTGAGTTTGGGAACCTCAGGAAGTGCCTCTAGTGAAAAACAATGGCCAGGGGTGCTTTATCTTTTCTGTAATTTTCCACTTAACCACGAGCCATGGTAGGAATTAGCCACAACCAAACAACAAGAGATCTTCCATCAAACAGAGAAAAACCACTTTATCCACCAGCCAGTGGGATGAGTTTGGGAATAAGCTACTCCTCAGCTCCAATACTAGAAAATGTTCATTCTGCTTCTAAAAGGGTTCTTCAAACACATTATGCAAAGGCAGAGCCAACCAGAAAACTTCCCAGCAACCTTGACTGCACACGAGAGAGCAGAGCTTGTGCCAGAAGATCCAGATTCCATAAAACACAGGAATGCATAGTGGGGATGTCTTTAGGCAGGTCACAAAAAAGTCTGTAAATTTATGTGTTTTAAACTACTTTGATTTTCTTTTTTTTTTCTTCCTTGAAGTGGATTTTGCTCAGAAAATTCCTTGGGGTGCAATGAACAGAGCACTGCAGCACTCCTCCTGAACCTTCCTGAGATGTTTTCCCAATCTTCCAAAGGGAGTGCTTCACCTTTCTGCACCTCTCCCCCTCTGTTTTTAGGGGGGGGGGGGGAATTGATGTAATTAAGACCTATTATTTGTGAAATTATAACCCCAACCCCCAAATCAATTAAGAAACATAAGGAAAATCTCCCATAACTTTGTGGTTTTGTGTCTTTGGTGAAGTTGTGTGGAAGCTGAGGTTGTAGAGCCATTCAAAAGAGAATTTTGATGCAAAACAGCCCTGATTTTGCTCTGTGTTTAATTGTGCCCCTCCGTGGTTCACAAATACTGGTTCTAAACCTAGAGCCATTTACTCCCGGTGCAGGCTTCGCTGGATCTCATTGTCATATTATCCCCACACAAGTTTTGCACGGATGTGTCCACATGACTGCCTATTTTTATAACTAGAAATCCTTAAAGAGTGTCTAGAACACATTTTTTCTACCGGCCATGGACCTATTGCTGTGCAAGAGGCTCAGAGCAAGGCTGGACACGTGGGTGAACTTTGGTTTTTAGGGCTCAGACTGAGGGTTTCACTCAGACACCACACTGGGAGATGAATAAGAGCAAAAGTCCTCCAGTCCACTCTGGCAGCATTGCCTCGGTCACATTCCCAGCAGATCCACTGGAGGATAACCACTGGATCCAGTGGATTCTAGGAGCATCCATCAGTTCTTTAAAATTCCGGCTTCCATGGAGGAGAGCAAAGACTTCACTGCCAGTTGAGCACTGGTACTTAACAAACAAAAAATGATTGAAAGTCTATTCACTACAGAAAAGGAGAGGGAGAGTCTATTTGCTACCATCAAACATCTTTATTGATTGACAAACATATAAATTGAAAATCAAGATTTAATTTAGCCAGAGGAGCACCAAGTGCACATTTTCAATGCATGAGAAATACTGGTATAAATCAAACCTGGAGCTGAACTCTGCTGTTACTGGCAAATAACTGTCCAATATCTCTTTGATCTATAGGCAAGGAGCAGCAAGAAATAAATGTGCCTGTGAGAAATCAGGACATCCCTAATTATTTTCTTGTAAAAAGTGTATTTCATCGCTGTGCAAGCAGCACGTTCAATAAAACAAAGAGATGTAATAATTCAGAGCTCCTTTATTTATTTATTTTGGACTCACGAGGAGTATTTTGCAAAAAATTATGGCAGGCTTTGGTTTCTCGGGTTACCTGCACAGTCTCTTGAGTTCAACACTTATTAGTGTGAAAAACTGCCCAGAAAACATCAGACAATGCTTGTGAATACAAATCATTCCATAAATATGCAAGTGGTGCCTCAATGTGACACTTGGCTTGTCTGAGGAGCACTGATAGACTTGAAAAAAAACCAAATTAAACTCCATCAAGTGTGAGGATAATTCAATGTAATACTTTTTGTGTTGAAGGCAACACTATGAATTCAGTGGGTTTATAATGTTTCAGCTCATAGTTAAAACAGAATATCTACAACTTGCCATAAATGTGGTCGAGGGCAAAGAGCTGGGGGGAAAAAAATCAAGATCAAGGCAATGAGCAGATTTAATGGTGTTGCCAGAGCCAGAGGAAGGAGAAAAACACCACCCCAGGTAAGGGGCAACCAGTCCAGATTGGGAGCCTCAGTTTAGTCTGATTAATTTGGAAATAGTGAGGAAAATGGATTTGCTTTCCTGAAGCTGAATGCATGAATCCTCCCAGGACAAAGAGTTCTGCACGTGGAATGGTCGGTGGTTATCCCAAGGGATCACAGCCTGACTGCCAGGAAAACCGACTTCAGGAAAAGGAGGAAGAAGGAATTCCACTGCACATTTAATTGTTTTTCAGAAATTAATGGACTGAAATCATATTTAGCACCCAAATCTCCCTCAAGCTCAACTTCTCTTTCACTTGTATCCACATTATTGTCCAACACACTCCCACAGGAAGCAATTTCTCAAGGTTTCACCTCCACAAAATCCCTTTGAAAGTATCAAAACTGACATTTCCCTGGTCAAGCCTTGTTGAACTCTGAGCCAGACTCTTATCTTGATCTTGGTGGATTATTTCTGTGCTCAAAGACACTTATACCCTCCTCAATTTACAACCAGCCATATAATTCCCTGATTCTCCTCATTTCATCTCGGGAGTCACCACAGGGACACAGTGAGATGCAGATGTATTGGGAAGAATTGACAGGAAAGAAGTGAAATGTCCTCACCAGCTCCAGAAGGAACTGAAACCTGCTCTGCAGAGGAGAACACACACAAGATATATATTTCAATCAGCTTACAGAGCCTAAAATCGGATATTTTACCCCCAAATGAGTGGCCACAGAAGCCCCCAGCCTTGTGGAGCTTAAACACAGGAACATCCACACTGAGCAAGCTGATTTTGCTTATCTATAAATAAAAGGTGTTTTCACAAATGCTTTTTGGTGTCTGTGACATTGAGTTACCTTGTGCAAGCTTGAGATGCACCAAGCAGAAGACACAGCAGGGAACATTGGATCCCTTCCCTAAAACAAGGGCCTGATGTTTTTAGGGAGAAATTGAGCAGCAGGCAGCTGGAACTGGGATTTGCAGTGAGGGATTATTAATCAAAAATAATCAAATAACTCCATGCAAGCAGAACATGAAGCTGCACACAGGGTTTGTGTAGGGGGGAGTGAATCCAAATGTTCAGGTGGTCAATAAATTCCATGTGACACCTGGAGCAGCAGGTTGTTCAACAGGGATGTGTACTCCAGGGAAGGGAAGGGAATGGGGAATTCTGGCACCTTCACCTTGCTCAAGGCACTGCTGGCTCAGCTCCTGCTCTGGTGCCTGAGGTGACTTGAGAGGGAATGACCCCCCCCAGCCCCAGGTAATTTCCTGTGCAATGCCTCAAAGCCAGGCCAGGGGAGTGTGGAGCACCCAGGAAGGTGTCTGAGGTGAAATCTGGGAATGCAAGATGAGAAAGAACGGGAATATATTTCCTTTCTGACCTCAGTGTACCCCCACACTTTCCTCCCAACACCACGAAGTCGTTTAGCAGTGTCACATCCCATCGTGCAGCTTGTCCAGCCTGTGACATATCCACTGGCACTTCTTTTTTTATCTGGTTTCAAATCTCAGCACTAGCAGGATACTGAAAATTAATGCACAAGCAAATATTCTCATTCTCGGCAGGTAAAAAAATGACACGAGGGCCTTAAAAAGCAAAATGAAATTGGAATTTTTCCCAGGTGATAAGCTGGAGTCTTCCTTTTGCATTCATTTAAATCCAAGTGGGAGAAGACTTCATACACATTGCCCTCAGCCCAGGTGACCAGAAACCTTCCACAGATAAAAACTTAAGGCTTTCCCATCACATTGCAGGTGTATCTGAATTTCTTTTTCCTTCAGTACACTTTCTGTTGATTTAATCAAGTCGTCCTGTATCCTACTTTTGACCCTGTAAATACTGACTTGAGAGGAAACATGCATTTCCTCTCTAAATTATATGGGAGCGAAGAGCATTTTTTAAAATTATTTTTTTTTTCAGGGGCCATATCAGCCCATAAAAACTTTGGCAAGCCGTGGAGTTACCTCTTAAAAATATGAATTATCTTATGTGAATATTAAGTAAGTCTCTTCCATCCTCTAGAGAGACAAAGCCATCCTTATTTGTGGAATTTACTGCTGAAAATATAGGAGAAGTCAATCTTTGGATCTTGTGGCTTGTGGTATAAATAACCAGCACAGCCAAGAGTATTTATTTGGAGCTATGAGCCAAAGAAACATTTGTTGATTCATTTATTTGTTTTTATGAATATGAAAATGAAATAATATGAATATTATTTCAGAATATGAAAAACATCCTGATGACACCTGAGAGCAAACCTTGCCCTCAATGCACCCATCTGTGGAGCAACACAGCTCCAGAGGGAGAAAAAAGTAATTCTGGAGGGGTCACTGCTGAAGGACAGAGACAGCCAAGAGAAGGCTCCTTGCTGCTGAAGCTCACAGAGTCCACAGCCAGCCCAGGAGATTTTGCTCCTTTATCTCTCATCAGGGCAGATCACATGAAAATGTGCTTTTTGCAGGAGAAACCCAACCCGAGCTTAGGAGAGCTCTTCAGAGTCCGGATCAGCCAAGATGCTCATGCAGTGATAGAATCCTTTTGTATTTGCAGTGATTCAATCCTTTTTGGCCCAGTCACAAAGAGAAAATGCATTTCAGAACCAAATTCCGGGGTGGCTTCACCTCTCACCAGCTCGCACGCACCCAGGACTATTCCAGATGTATTGGTGAGGGATTGGAGGACTGGGGGAGTGTGGACAACAAAAAGGTGCTGCTGGAATGAAGCACAGGGAATTTCAGTGCTCAGATGCATCCCAGACTTGACTGAAGGAATGTCCATTATTTATCTCAAGACCACACTTTAAGTTTTGTCTGGTTTTTCCCTTATGAAATCACCTCTTTGGAATGGTTCCACCGGACAAGGCTCTGACCTCACCACGGCAGGACAGGTCTGATGCTTTTCCCATCCACTTTGGAGGAGTCCCTTGGATTTACAGCAGTGCAGACCTGGCAGATGGTGTTGAATGTGGAAATATTGTGGAATAAACAAAGCACCGCAGATATTTGTGCCATCCAACACCTCTTCAGGATATTTTGGGATGACATTTCACAGTGAACTGGCAGGTAATTTAAAGAATGAACACTGTACAACCCAATGTACAATGTCTCCATGTCCATTTTGTGGCTGTGTACATGCTCAAGGAAGCAGCAGAGAACAGGATACATGCATTTTTTTTTAACTTTAAAACCTTCAAAAACTGCAAGCAGGTTATCTGCACCAGCTGGCTAATGCTTAGAAAAACCTTTCACGTTCTTAAATCCAGAGCATTAAGGAAACAGCCCATAAAGGTGGCCAAAGATGATAGCTCAGTCATTTCTCAGGGTTATTTTTAGGCTGTAAAATTGAGACATTTTACAGAAAAACTCCAAGAGAGAGCTTCATTTCATCTGCAGTCGTGCTGGGCTGTTATCTGAGCAGAAACAACACCTCGTGTGTAGCTTAGCTCTTCTCCTAAAAGAACTGAACATTAGAGACCTGAAGGCCACCACAGCAGAAAGGTTTTAATTTCATTATCAGGTACAAATCCAAGTGCACTGGTAATTTCTTTTGATGCAGCTGTTTCAGAGTGAGACGAGCACGAGGAGAGAATGGCCTTGTAAAAGGTTTTAATTAAGAAGGCAGAGCATGAAAGAGAAGAATGGAGAGCAAATTTTGCTGACTTCCCTGAAAAGAAGGGGTAGAACCTACACAACCTCAACAAAAGGATCAGAGCAAGGGCAGCCACTCCTTTGGTGCAGCCCGAGCTGAAGTTCCAAAGCAGAAAGCCTGGAAGAGTTTGGGACACAGCACAAGCAGGAGAAACAGCATTCAAAAGCCTCCGCAAAATGAGAATAACCTGCTCGCTGTTGTGGTAATTAGCAACAAAATACTAAATTATCTTCTAAAGATAACACGAAAAGCAGCAAAGGAATGTAAAATAGGTGGTGCTGGCTCTGAATCTGACACTGGGATGCCCACCCTCTTTCTGTTTGAGGAAGAATTTACCTCCAGAAAAGCGGTCCCAGTTTCTCCTTCAGGAACATGGGCTCAGTTTTTACACATAGATCTGAAAAAGCTTAGATTAACGTTTCAGGATATCATGGTTTTGGGGAAAAACAATCAAAACCCTTTCAAGAGAACTGTTTTCCTTTCAGTCACCACCTACCTGCTCCATCCTGCCCTGCACAGCCCCTCCACCCCAAAGTCCAGGAGCACATTCCCTGTTTAATAACCCGGGTGTACCCTCAGCTCCTTGTAAATCCATTAATGTCGGGTTCAGCTGTGGAATTGCCGGTGGTTCTGGATCTATTATTAACATCCTGCAGATAATTAACCTCCAGGCCAGCAAAGGGCCTGTATTTATTTTTGTTTTCCCCACACAGGCTGGTTTGAGGATGATTTAACACAACATCCATTTCAACCTGCTGTGTATTAACTCTTGAGCACCCTACAATCAATCTGGTGAATCCTGCTCTTCTCCTCAGGGATGATGTATCCCGTTTGGAATACAAAAGGACAGGCTGAATTTGGGATGAGGATTAATGAGCACACTGAGCATCCATCTGGGGATGAGCAAGTGAGCTGCAGAAACCACCAAGAGTTTTCTCTGTGCCAGTCTCCTCCCAGCTTTCCAAACAATCCCACACCAGTGAATTCCCTGAGAGTTTAACCAGGGCCTTCTTCTCCACTGACCAATAATTTCTCAGGGGAATGTCCCTTTTTAGTTATTGACCTGAGCAGACCAAGGGAACTGACCCCGTTTGGCATCTGCTGAAATTTGCCCTGTCAAAGGAGAATTTCCGCTGATGACACCTCACCCAGAGCGATTCAAACTCCGAGAACTGCTCAACTTCTGCTGAAAACTGGATGTAAAACTGAAAGGGAGAGCAATTTTATATGTTTATTCGCATCTGGTAATCAGTCATGAGCCCAGAGAGCTTTTTCAGACCCAAAGTTTTGTCAGGATGGAGGAAAGTTCTGCTCCTTGTAGGTTCATATCCCCATAAACAAAACAAAACCCCACAAGAGGATCCTCTGTCCTTTGCAAAGCCTGGGCTCAGAGACAGCCCAGGTTCTGACAAGGCTTGTTAGAAGTTAATTGCATCACTTAGCAAGGAAAGCCTCTTTTATTTTAGCTCACAATAATATCCTTCAATTGGATATGGAATAGAAAGATTTTTTTTTCATATTTGGACATTCCCCCCACCTCAGTTCTTAATGGAAATTATGCCAAAAAAAGGACACTTATGTGAGTCGGATTTTTGGTTTGGAGAAAAGTAAATTTTTCTCCTGATCTCTGATGTTTGCCATAATTTCCACCCTAAGTACTTTAGTCTTGTGTCTGTGAAATCAGAGCAGGCTGGTGTAGCTCGACACAAGGATAAGCCTGGATTCAGGAAACCTTGACTCTCTTCCTTACGTTTAATATTTTAGCCAGCTTAGGCTGCAGCACAATGAGGGGAGAGAAAATGCAGTTGTGCTTTCTGCACCAGAGGCTTTTCTCCCCTATTTGCAAGTTACATTGCAGGATATATTTAGCTGTAACTGCACTCCAAATGAGAAATACTCCTACTTTTGGAATTTGCTTAATTTCCCTCCCACACTGATGTGAGGAGGAATCACAAAGCTTTATCTGTGACTGAGGGCACATCCAGAGATGGCACAGCTGATGACAAGTGACACTGCTGAGGACAAGAGCAATGTGTAAACCCACACGATTCTGCCTCTCTGCTTCCCCACAGAAATATTTTATAAAGAGAAACAACTTCTCAGTAACAGAAACAACATGAAGATTTAGAGTTTAAGGGCTTCATTTCCTCTGTTGAAGTTTTGGAAGGTCTTCCAAGCTGCCACCTCCTCAAATAAAATGTGCAGCACAGATATGGATGTTTTAATATTTATTTAGCACTTGCAGTTTGTTCTTTTTACTGATCTGGAAAAGTTGGGCTGGGATTCTGGGATAGGAGCTCTTCAGATAAGCCCTGCAAGCAGATGAGAAGTCAAACCAGAGGCATCCACACAGAACACAGCAAGAAAAACATTTGAAATCACCCACAGTGCTTATTTATCCACAGAAATTATTCCAGTTTAATCAACAAAGGAGAGACTTCATTCCAGCTCTGACTATGGGCATGGAAAACGATTGTGTTCCCAGAGAATGTAACGTTGGAACATAAAACTCTTTGGGACTGTTGACGTGCTGAAATGCACGAGGTCCATTGTCCTTTCTCTCCAGCTTTAGCTCATCCATCTGAATTATTCCTCTGATATTTTGCTGCGCTCTCCAAAAATCCTTTAAAAGCAGGAACGTTGCTGGGATGTGCCAGGTAATAATAGAACCACGAGCAACAGCCAGCGAGGGGGGTGAGGGTGGGCAGGAACAGAAAAATCCCATTGTGTAATTGTTAAATCTATTCACCAGCCTTGGGAAGGTGTCAGAACACTTCAAACCCCTTCATCCCAACGGCAGTGCTGGAATTTGGGAGCTGCTGCAAGAATTGGGGAGGGACAGCAGAATGGGAATCACGGATTGGGGGTGCTGGGAAGGTCCGTTTAGGATCCCGAATTCCTTCCCCCAACAGGGCTTCACCTGCCTGGGTGGGAGCAGAATGGACAGAAAGGATCAGGAAAAGCCTAGGGAAATGGGATATTTCAGGGAATTTCAGCTCAACCCGTTTCAACGAGGAAGTCAGTGGGGGCAGAGCTTTGTGTTGGGTTTCCCATAAGGAGAAAGAGTTCAATGAAGTCTCTTCTGTCCTCCCAGTGCGGGTGAGTTTTTCCCAGGAATGAGATAAAAATGGCAGGATTCAGCAGCAGCAAGCAGTGATCTCCCTGATTCATTCCCAAGCCTTCCCAGGCCTCGTGGTACACAGCGAGTTTTGCACTTCTGGGATAATTCTGAAGGCTCATCTGCTGGAGCTAAGTGATTACATGGGAATCTCAGCTTCCATCAAAGACCTTCAATGAATTGCTAACCCTGATAATTGCAATTTAAAAGGTGCAAAAGCAAGATCTTTAAATGTTGCGTTCCCAACAAGTCAAATGATATTTTTAAAATTATTAACATCTGATTTTTGAGACGTACACGTTGGGAATTCACGATTTTGAACTTGTGATGCTCTTTTGCTGGATCACCCCATCTGACACGACCTATTTTTTTTTTTTTTTTAATTACGTCTAAATTTCAATTGGAATTATAGAATAGAAATTCCAGAATTCATTTTCATTTCGAAAAGAGTTTCGTGCTTTCAAGTGTACTCATGGTGCTTTAAAAATGATGTTAAAGCTAAATATAAGCGAAAGACCCTTTCATAGAGTGTGATCTCTTACGCAAGAGCTTACAAAGTGGCTGCACGGAATGCATTAAATTATTTTTTTCACTTCCACAATATCCAGATGCAGCAATCTGTGCTCCTGGTATTCCTCTGCCACAGAACCCGAATTCAGATTCACACACAATTTTGCCAGGAAGAAGAAAAAGAAGCAGCCAGGAGAGAGCAGAGAGTGACTCAAGAGAACATTCCTTGAATATTAACCATGATTTCGAATAACGCTTCTACAGCCTCCCAAAATGTTGTTTGCTGTTCCTCGGAGCAAATATTTACTGAAAGAACAGAAGGATCTGCTGGGAACAGCACAAAATATTCCCAGCGTGGCACTGCGGGAGCAGTAGGAACTTCCTCACAGCATTTTCGTGTGCACCTCCAGCTACAGACAGATTGTTTACCCTGGGAACTGCCTCATTTAGGGTTTCAAAGAGAATTCCTCCTCACGAGGAATTCTCAGCTGAGCCTCCAACAAGCAGGGAAATGTCTCTGTTCGTGTGCATTTAGGAGAGGATCCTGGGCTGGACCAAGGCACAGCCCTGGGATATAAATTAGAGATGTTTTGCGATGTTCATCAATGAAAGACCCAGAATTTCCATGTTCCTGGAAGCTGCAGTGCTTGGGATTCTGGCCCATCACATGGGGACAGGTCTTAAAGCAGGAAGTCAAGGAAGCTGCAAGATCTGAGCACAAAATAAGGCTCAAGTTTGAGGACACTTTTCTTTGGTGATGCTGCCAACACCGTTCCACTTTTAAAAGCATTTTAAAGCCATTACAGCTTCCCAATTTGGAATCTCCCTCCCTACAAGACTGTAGGGTCCATTATGGTAATTTATTGGCCTGAATTATATTTTTCTTGCAGACAATGATTTCTGGGGGGTTGACAGCTTCTAACTTCATTAGAAGTTGCAGCTGCTGCTGTCATTATTCTAATCAGTTACCTTGAATTGCTTTGCAAAAGACAATTATCATTACAGCCTCTGCAGCACGAGGAGGAAGTGGCTCCTCGTGGCAGAGCTGAATTAGAAAACAAACTGGAGCATGAAATAAGGGGGAGAGAGGGAGTGAGACGAGCTGGTCACACCTTCCTGGGCTCGAGGATTTGAAACAGAGGCCATGGCCCTGCAAGGCAGGAAATGGGAGGACAAATGATGCAAATACCACCGATAAATGTTCATGCCAATCAAGTGAAATGGTCCTATAGCTGGGAAGGATTTATTTACCATAAATTACCTTGGGTTGGAAACCCTACCAACCCACACAGCCCCCCAAAAAACCCAAAATCAACCCCAAAAAATGCACAAAACCCCCGTGAAGTCCCCGTGGAGCTGCACCACAAGCTGGTGATGTGCCTGGCACCTGATCCCTGCATGCTCTGCCCAGGCAGGAGCTGGAGTGGTGTCCCTATTTATTAGCTGATGCCTTTTCCCTTGGGTCTCTAGGAAGGAAACATTCCCTGGCAAGAACGGATGCACAATCTGCTTGGTGCTTATTGACAGGTACCCAGGGCTGTAAATGTAGTAAAAATCATTTACTGCAATTGTTTCCTCCTTTTCTTCTCCTTCTTATCCCCATCATCACCTGAGCCTGCTTCTCCATTCATTTCTTCTTCCCACTCCCAGAATTTGACTTGGAGACACAAAGGAGGGAGATGAGTGGTTGGTGAGGTCAGAGTGTGTGCTGGGATAGAGAGAGCAGGGAGTTATTTAGGTGGGAAGGGAAAACGGAGTTATTTAGGTGGGAAGGGAGACACAGAGAAAGCTGAGCCACCTAAAGTTTCAAGACTCTTAATTCCTGGTGGTAGAGAAATATTTTCTACTGGGGATATTAAAAAGTCAGTGCTGCACATCTGCCCTTTGGCAAGAAAACTTCCCTGGACTCTTTATCCATCTCTTTCCTGCCACAAGACCACAAATGGCCATGAAGCAGGAGTGCAGGAGGGGCACAAATCCATTTATTCCATCACTGCTTTTCCATTTTGATGGGCAAGAGGTCTAGGCCTGGCTAGAAATACGGACTGAAGGCAAAAGAGAACATGAGGACAGATCCTCTGGGCGAGCTCACTGTGGTCTGGGCGGTCTCTGAGGATTTTAATTTTGCTGGACACGCTTTTCCAGCCCTTGTCTTCTCTTCCAGACACTGGCAGAGGTTTATTAACGAAGCAGGAGGAGATGACAGCAGTCAGGGAGGCTCAAGGCTGCAACACTGGACACCTGTCTGAGCTCTTGAAAAGAAAGAATTGGCTGTGATTTAGGTAAGAAGGCAGAGAAAGCTCAAATGTGGCATTAATACGTGAAAAGAGAGGCAAAAATGAAAAATATCACCTCTTTTGGTGAAGTCTGGTGGACTGACAGGGTTAACAAGTGTGATTGGGGACGAAAATAACAGGGGAAGTTTAGGGAGTTTATTCTCCAGGCTAGAAATTTGTGACATATCCAAGCAGCTCAGACAAGATACTGGAAAAATGGAGCATTGCATTTGTGCAGAAAGAGAACTTGATAAGAGGTAACAGAAAGACTTAGAGATGTGATTTTTTTCACAGTTACTTATTCAGTTATTACTTGAAGTTTTGAAATATGAAAAATAGGGACTTTTTGGGTGTGCAGCCAAATGGAGCCACCATTCTGTGGCCATTCCAGATGAACTGCACAAAGACACTCGTCCAACCAAAGGAAAAAAAGACCAAAACCCAAACAAACCCCAAAAGAGAAACACTTAATTCTTTGCATTTTTCTGCTGTAATCAGCTGGTGCAGAATTGTTCAAACACCACAGACCTGTTGGTGGAAATCTGCTCAAGTGTGTCCCGGGATTAACAACAAATGATCTACATCTGAAAGTCAAGATATCTCCTATTGTTTCTCTTATAATTTCTGCAATTTCATTTTTCTTTTTTTAAAAGGACCAATTCCAGCACAATTACCCTTCCTCAGCTGCAATTTCTGACCATTCACACCCCATTAGTGGTCAACACTCCCCTCAAAACTCCTCCTTGAGCCTCTCTGACCCCACGGTGACCAAATTGCTTTGACACCATTTTCTCTTCGATTAATATTGATTTTCTCTTCCACATTGCTCACGATTTCTCCACCTCCTTCCCTTCACTCCAGTCACCCCATTCCAACTCCAAGGAGCCTATTTAGTTTCTATCTGACAGTTTAATTCCTGATTTAGCATCCAAATGACACCGAGCTGACAAATTTGTACCATTTGAAGCCGACCTGTGGTTTCCTGACCCCACAAAAAAAGAACCCAAATATCCTGGGCTCAAAACTTCATGTGTTGTTCCTCTGGCTGTGTCATTTGAGACCAGACCCATCACATTTTTTCCAGCAGGTTCCACAGCTCAGTCACAGCTGTCTCAACCTGCCCTTCTTTTTCTGACTTGCATGTAAAAAGTTCCCACATCTCTGTTTAAAAATGTGATTTTTGTATTAGGGTTCCAAGGCACAAAATGCACCAAACCCCTGGTGGGGTTTTTTTTCCTCCAGTTTCCATCCTGATAGAAAATTTGTATTGAGAAAACTCAACACCTTTTGCTTCCCTTGCCTCAGCTCACCTTTAATAGCTGCAAACCTCATTAATGACTGATAACTCCCAGCAAGGAACTGTGACCACAGACAATTCGGCTGCTCCATTTTCTGTGGATATTATGAATAATAATTTGGAAAAAAAAACAGCATTAGAAATCTCTTTCAGGTTGCGAAGTCAAGCACCAAACAAAGAGGAAGCGCTGGAATTAAACTTGCCTGCAAAACCTCAATTTGGCCCTTTTCTGCACAAGTATTATGATATAGACTTTAATTACACGAACACAGACTATTTTTTCCACATCTAAATGCATGGATGTGCAAATTCTCAAGCAGTTGACTTGATTACAAGTGTGCATAATATAAAAGTTCAATAGTCTATTGATATTTAGTCAGATTGCAGAAATTCCACATATTCACTGCAGCAGCTGACTCTATTGGGAGACCATGCCAAGAGCTGAACAAATGAAATCAGATTACTGCAAATGACAAGGGACAAATAGCCAGGAAAAAAAAAAAAAAAATAGTAGGGCCACAGGAAAAAAAAAAAACCAGCGTGGTGAACAGGAGACAACTGAATTAGGTTCAGCTGAAACATTCTAAATTCTAAAGCAGCCCGCAAATCATATTGAGTCTTTCCTCAAGTCCCAGTAAAACAGACTCATCAGCACAGCACCACTCGATACTGGGCGAGTCCAGAGACTAAATCGTAAAAATGGGGTCAAAGTAGATGTTTGAAGTACACACCAAATATTAGAGCCGACATCTTGGCCCCTAGGTCTTCTTCTGGCAGCAGAAAAAAAATAGAAAAAGGTTAATTTGAAGGTTAGAACTAACCTTGTTCTGTTTTTTTTTTCCCCCAGAGCCCAAAGCAGAGCTCATGGCCAACATGTCACCTCTAATATTCTTTACCATCTCAACTGTGAGTTTTATATTAACCTTTTCTCTTAAATTTTGCAGTTGGGATGCCAATGCACTGTGGGTTTTGCTGCAGTGTGAAGAAGCTTGGCTTGATCTTCTTTTAATCACTGGCCAACCAAGCAGAGATTTGCAAATATTGGTGGCAACGTTGCCACTCTTTTGCACCTCACAGAGAGTCAGCCAGGGCAGAGCTGAGCTGATACCTCTGGGAACAGCAGCCAAGCTGAGAAAGGCTTGATTACTCATGGATTTATTTTTCTTTTTGATATCTGAGGGAAATATTTGGAGATCCAGCATTCTCAGTTGCTCTTTTCCTGGGTGCTGCACATGTTGTGCTCAGTAATTCATGCAGGAGCCTGGTCCTCCCTCACAGGAGAAAAGTCAGAGATCAGACCTCAACATCTGTGCTGGCAAATTCCATACATTGCATATATGTTAAGAAAAGACTGGCTATTCCATCCAATTTTAAGCAAAACCAGGTTTTACCTTAATACATTCCTTTCCTCTCACTCTTTTTTTGTCACTCTAATTCTGGTTCATTCTCTCCAGGTTGGCCTGGGGTGCACACTCAGTCCTGGTCACATCCCTTTCAAGAAACTGGGATATTCAGAGCTAATTCCAACTTAAAAGCTACAATTTGGTCTAACATCAGGTTTACTCACAAGAACATCAAGTGAGGTTTTCAGCATAGACCTGCTGTGTTTTATTTAAGGTTCCTCCTATGCTGATATCTTTGATGTGAGGATATGGAGGAGCCTTTTTTTCCCATTTCATGCACAGAACTCCCCACTTCCCACCCAGTTCAAACCCTGATATCCAGAGCAAGTGTCCCGTTTGCCACTGAACCTTTTCCCAGCCTTTTCCAGGGCGTTTTACAGCACACCCCACTGGCATCAGGATTGCTGGAGCCAACAGCACTCACCTCTCCTGGCAGTGTAAAAATACAAAAATGGATTAATTGATGGGTGAGGGTCTGCCTGCCTCTTCTTAAAACAAACTGTGGGATATTCAGTCTTTATTTGAAATTACTGGACTGAACCTTATGCTGATTTTTGTTGCATCAGAAAGTCAAGGAGAATTTCACGTTGCAGATACTTCTCAGGGCTCAGACAGTGCACAAATATAACCCACAGGGAGAAAATGCTCTGGGGCAAAGCTGTCAGGAGCAGAGCCATCCCCAGGGAGTGCCAGGGGCATTGCTGGGATTTTATCTGGGGCAATTAAAGGAGGGAAGAGAAGTGAGGAAGGTCAGGGAGCAAACATCGAATCTTGCTACCCAACAACGTTCCTGTCTCAGGCAGAAATATTCCCTGTGGAATGCGGAGCCTCACAGCCATGCTCTGGGCTGGAATGTGGTGCATCAATCAAGGCACGCCAACAAATGGATTCTTTCTGTAGAGGTGACAGGGCAAGAGCAGAAATCATCAGTGTAGCTGGGCAAGAGAGGAATCAGGCCTGTGACATGGACACGGAGCTGGATGTGCTCCATGAGCATCACACAGGGTTGGAATCACAGTTCTATAGCCCCTGGGAGGATCCTTATTTATTCTCTCCTAAAGGAAATGCAAGGCAGCCTCTAAGGCTGCAGAAGATGGGATGACTGCAGGCTCCTGTAACCCAGCTTAGAGCTCCAGTCCTGACATGTTCCCTGTAAATGAACCTTCCCTTCTGTCCAGAATTCCATGGACAGCTCTGCCCCGGAGATCACTGCAGCACAGGGTGGGTGGCAGGCTCATTAAAGACCCCCAGGAGCAAGGGTGGCTATGGAACTGTGTCACAGCCCCTTGGCCGAGCAATTCCAGCGTCTCTCCAGCCCTCCTGTTCCTCATGCTTTCCTTCAAAAGTCAGGAATGAAGTCAGAAATCACTTCCAATTCCTTGTTGGTGTGCATTGTCCTGCTCTGTCTGAGAGGGAACATCTGTGCCCAGCCCTGCAGGGATTCCGTGGTCCAGGGTTTGCCAGGTAGGGAAAAAAAAGGTTCATTTTTCCAGCAGCAGCAGCAGAAGCTGATGGGGAAGACTCTGTCTCTGCAGAGAAAGAGATTGCAGCTGAAACAATGATTTTCAATCTCAGACCAGGAGTCAAAAGGATGAAGAAGAAAATCTCTCAGCTATTCCCATGTGCTCTTTCTTGTCACCTGTAACTCGAGTCCTGTTGTCCTGTCTGTGGATCCCAGGCCACATCACAGGTGCCCAAAGGCTGACACACAATTTTTGCTCTATGTTGCAGCAGGAATTTTATTGCTCCTCCAAGACAAGACTTCACAGAGCTTTCCTAACCAGCTGAAAATGATGTTTTTATGGGATTAACAGTTGCAATAAAACACTTTCCCAGCCCCAAAACCCAGTTAAGAGCACACTATAAACGAGATGTGACAGAAGAAAATATGAGATATTAAAAAGATGAAGGAAAGGGGTTATTAACTAACTTAGCTTCAACTTCACCCTCTCACAGTTCCATCAAACATTGAGAGCAGGGTGCTATTCCCTCCAGGACCTGTTGGATCAGCCTCCTGTCCCACAAACCACCAAAAACCTGTTTGTTGGAATTGTTTTAACACATTACCTCTGGTTTCTATCCCAATCCTATCTTGGCACAAGGGCCTTAAAGCCAACACCAGGGGTTGCCCAGCGACAGCACCGAGCCCGACGGGATCATCCTGCCACTGATTTCTGCACTGATAGTTTGGTTCCCAAGGATGCTTTGTCAAAATGAAGGACACTACTAACCCTGTTTTCTTAATTGATGCTTTTACTGGTGTGAAAATCACTGCTCTCCAAAAAATCCAACTATTTGTCAGCTGTCTTAGGGCATTTGGGAGCAGCACATGGCACTGGCTCCAGCAAAAGAACCACAAGTTTCAAACAAACAGGGTCTGGAGACCTTCCTGACCTTCTTAAATCCACACAAAAGCCACTGTTTGCCATGGAATTATTGCTGGGTGTGAGTTCTGAGGCCACAGAACAAAAGCACTTCAGGTTGAGGAGATCACTCCAACACCACCTCAACTCAACGAAGATCTTTTTAATCAATTTTATCTCGCAGTAACAACATTCTTGCAATGAGTGTGAGGCCCAGGAATTGTGCATTGACGTATAAATGGGTTATCTTAAATCTGCATAGAAGGCAAGGGCAGAAATAATTTGTGTATTTAAGAAAGCAGAATAATACTTTGGGCTAAGAAGTGGCAACTCCATTTTCCATCCTGCCCCAACCCTATGGCATTACCAGCTCCAAGATACAAATAAAAAGCCATCGCTGATTGAGGAAGGGACTTTATTCCTCTTTGTTTCTGCTGGAATGAACAGAGAAGTCGTAATTGTTGTTACAACAAATACTTTTTTTCTATTAATATTAAAATTCAAAACATGGGCAAAAAAATTCCTGGGACTCTTAAGTCCTGTGGCCAACACAGTGAGAATCAACGGGACAGATAAGTTACAGACCTGAAAATAGTCAGCAAGATATGCAGAATATTGTGGGTCTTAACTGGTGTTTGAGCCAAGTTTTAGGACATCCCAACTCCTGCATCTTCTGGTGGCTGTTCAGGGAAGAGGGAGTTTCATCTCAGGAGTCGGAGGCTGCTCCTTCCAGGAGGTTGGAATCTGCTGATGTGCAGCTCACACCCAGCAGGATTTTTAAGCCCCTGGTTTTGGAAGCCTCTGTGCCTTCCCAGGTGCTTGGATACCTGGACAGGGAGGGCCTGGGAGCTCGGCATGGGATGTGAGTGGCAGTGGTGGGATGGCTCCTTCCCGCTCGATGGGACAGAGGAAAGTCCAGGTCACATTATCTGTGCTCCTGTCATAAGCAGTTCCTGGGTGACCAAAACTAAACCTAGGGATAAAAACTTGCCAAGATGTTCCTCTACAAGCTGTTGTGACACTGTAGAATTGCAAGATCATTCCTTACCAAAAATTCCCAAAGATCCAGCCTGGACTGGCTTTGCAGTCGCAGCGATTTCAGTATGGGAAGCAGAATGAGACCATCCACTAATTCCACACGGGAATCAATGAGTTCCCATGGAAAACGACTGGCTATCCATGACCTTAAACCTGAATTGCAGCACTCATGATGTGCACAGCTCCCCACACACAGATTCCAGCTGCTTCTCCTCAAATTCAGGTTTTCCTCTCTGCCTCTGCCGTGGCTGCCAGGACACTGCAACGGGACCTCACCTGGCTTTGGGGAAGGCTTCGACCTTCATCCCAAAGGGATCGACTGGCACCATTCCCTCTATTCCCACAGCAGAAGCTGCTCTCTCTAACACACAAATCCCGAACAGAACAAGCTGTTTGACAATTATCACTTTGAACAAATATTTCCAGCTACGCGCAAAACACCGCGGCACAAAAAAGAGCAAACTTTCAATAAACAGAAAATAGAGGATTGTTCCCAAATGACAGCTTTCGTGCTGTTTATCCCAAAGGATCCTCAGAGCTTATGGAGTATGAAATAAATTTGCCACCGGTTAAAAATGTAAATTCTTTAAATACATAAAACCCTAATGAAAAGCCTTGTAACATTTCCCTTTTCCTGATTCCCACTTTTCTCTTTTTATCTTCCCAGAAGAAGACGTTGATTATAATTACAGTGGAGACGAAAATGTAGGCTTGATTTTGTGTTTAAAAAAAATGGGGGGAAGTAAAACGAGCTCCTGGTGTGATTGGGTGTGTGTATGTGCTTCCACACATGCATGTGTGGCTGGATTGTGTCATGGCACTAAAAAATGCAGAAAAGCTCTAATGCACTGAATAAATTTCATATTTAAATGCACATAATTTGTAGAGAGCATGGGGAAGAGAAGCTCTGCCAGTGGAGATGAGAGAGAAAAGCTGCTTTGAGCTTCCAGCCCCTCTTTGGTCCTTCCAAAGTGCACAGGGATGCAAAAGGCAGGGGCTGATGCTGCTCTCCTTGGGAGGGATGGGGATGGAGGGAGCAGAGCCCAGCCTGTCCCTGCTCGTGGGGAGCAGGAGCTCGGGGCCATCACTGCAGGGTCAGCTCTTTTCAGTGCCCAGCGTTGTCCTGGGGACACAGAACCAGGGCTCGGACCTGCAGCAGGGCCCCATGTTTGGGCAAGGGACTGGTTTTGGATGCCTTTTTTTCTGTTTAACAAGGATTTCCACTTTAGCATTCTGCTCTCTGAAGTGAGGAGCTAAATGTGAAATTAATAGAGAAACCATTGGATGTGGGTGGACAAAAGGCAATTTGGACCCTTACAGCCAGCACTGAGCCCAGCAGGACTGTCCCAGAGGGAGCAGGGGGTGCAGTGTGCTGGATCAGGGCACACCCCACCAGGACAGACAAGCCCAGCAGGGCCATGGCACAGGCACAAATGCATTTAGGAGAAATCTGGAACAACCAGGACAGGTCAGATGACAAATATGTGATCCCTCCTCCTGTGTTAACACCAGTGTTCTGGTGATGGGATGGATTTTGCTCCATATCCTGAGATTCTGCCTTGTCTCCCCCAACAGATCGTGCTGATCTTTGGAGGTGCAGCCATTCAAACTGCACTGCACCAATCCTGGGAACAGGGGAGAGGTGACCCGAGCCCTGATCCCGTCACTGCTGCTCACTCGTGTGCAGCATTTTGAGAGAAGGATCACACTACTCCCAATTCACTCAAACAAAGGCTAGTGGGGAGAGAAAATTAATCATCATCCTCTTCATTCCATAATTAATGCTTTCTCCTCTCCTCATCTGCAGGTGTCTGTGGTGGAGTTTCCCATGCTCGGCTCTGCCCTGAGCAGAGAGATGCTAAATCAGATCCATCACTGTCCAGCTCCAGCGTGGACAGCCCTGCAGAGGTGCTCACAGCGGGGCTGAGCGCACAGCCAGCGGCTGAGCCCCTTCAGGAATATTCAGTGTATTCTGGAGGAGCATCTGTCCAGGCTGCAATGTTGTAAACAGGAGTGGACGTGGTAAACAGGAGTGAGGCAGCTGAGGAAAGAGCCACGTCCAGAGATCCCTTTATTATGGAAAAACTCAAGTTTTGCTCTGGAGATTGAACCTAAATCCTTCTCTGCCTCTTTATTTTAGTCAAAAGAGCAAAACCCCCCCCAAACAAACCCACAACAGTGGCTTGTTTGTTTGTTTGATAGTGAAATGCCTTTAAAACGTTTTCCTTTTTTTTCTAAAAATTGCTATTTTTGCAATCAAACAAACAAACACCAGCATTACAAACAGGGGAAGAAAAATGTACCATCACATTCCTCTCATTATGACAGAGACAGAAGTACAAAAGGAACTCAAAGGTTCAAATGGGCTTTCATTCAAATTCAAACTGTGCTTTACATCCAATTTAGACATTCTTCACCTTTTATAAGTTCTTCATGAGTGAACTCTGAAGAACTCATGAGTTCTCATGAGTTCAGCTCGCTCTGACTCTGAGACTAATTCAGGCAACCCAAGGAAAGCCTCAGCCCAGGCTCGTGCCAGGGAAAACCAAACAGCTTGGAGATGCAGACTCACATTTCCTTGCTGGAGATGATATTTTCATATCATTCTTCAGGGATATGAAATTCATTCAGTGTTCCATGGCATTGGTGACAAAGGAGTTGGGAAGAGAGTCAACATCTGAACCAAACCAGAACATTTGTTGCCCACCCCACACTTTTATGTATCCCTTTATTAGGACTGCAGATGTTGAAAAGCGTTTTGTTTTTTTTCCATAAGTGGTTTATTTATGTGAAGAACAACAAAAGGTTCTCCAGGGGCACAGATATTCCCATTCTCCTGCTAATACTATTCCATGGATTGAGACTGGTGGGAGATTGCCATTAAAAGATCTGTTACAAAGATTATAGCAATTCTAGGGATGTGATTTCCAAGGAGCTTGTTTCAGCTTTTACTTCTTTGAGACCACAAAAGGATTCCAGAGCTTCCCCTGACTGGAATTTTTTAATACCTTTCTCCATGTCAGTTTTTCTTATGTCAAAACATGACAGTGCAGCTTTTCCATCTGTGAGAAAAGAGATTTAATTCCTATAAATACAGCAACTTGCATAGGCTGGCTCTTCTCTGCTTGGCTACATCTTTTCAGAAACCTTACAGGAATTTAATGGCTCAAGCCCTTTGTTCCCTTATCTACTTGAACTTTACCAAGTGCAAAGATTTCTGGGGGCACAATGAGAAAATGAGTGTCAGAACCTCCTAAGATGCATTTCTTCGGGAAGCCAAGACGAAGACAAATAAGTTCTCAGCTATTTCCAGATAAAGCCCTGCTTGGAGAATTCAGGATGCAACTTCCAGGCCCTCCTGTGAGCTCAGCTGGGAGCAGCGCACGAGGAGTTTCTCAGGCTCCTTCTCCTCTTCCCACACCTCATTGTTTCTGTGCCAGAAGAAAAGAAGCAGGGATCTATTTTTAGGGGAGGTTGCTCCAGCTGAGCACGTCCATCACCCTCTGAAGTTCCTATATGGGGGTGAACCTTCTCTTTTCGTTGCAAACCAGGCTCAGTTTTACACACTCAGTTTCCAGTTGAGGCTTCCAGAGAAAGCTGGAAAAGGCCCTGGGGGTGCTGGTGGCGGTGCCTGGACACGAGCCCAGGTGGCCAAGAGGCCAATGGCCCTTGGGCTGTGTCAGGAATAGTGTGGCCACAGGGCCAGGGCAGGGATTGTCCCCTGTGCTGGGCACTGCTGAGGGACCACCTCCAACCCTGGGGGCAGCCCTGGGCCCCTCACCCCAAGAAGGACATTGAGGGGCTGGAGCATGTCCAGGGAAGGGAATGGAGCTGGGAAGGGGTTGGAGCACCAAGAATGGCTGAGGGAGCTGGGAAAGGGGCTCAGCCTGGAGAAAAGGAGGCTCAGGGGGGACCTTCTGGTTCCCCACAACTCCCCGAAAAGGGGATGTAGTGAAGTGCGGGTCAGTCTCTGCTCTCAGGAGGTTTATGTTGGATATTAGGAAAAATTTCTTCCCTGAAAGGGTGGAAAGCATTAGCACAAGCTGCCCAGGGCAGTGGTGGGATCACCATCCCTGGAAACGTTCAAAGGATGTGGATGTGGCACTTGTGGGCACGGTTTAGTGGTGCTGGATTAATGACTGGGTTCAGTCTTCAAGGTCTTTTCCACCCTTACCCATTCCATGATTCCCTGCACCAGCACCCCGCTGCCAGCTGCACACAGGATGTTTCCCAGGTTTGGAGTTACCTGATTTGCCCTTCCAGTTTCTATTGTGGATTCACAGAAAAGAGGCAAAGGGAAGTTTGCACCCTGCTGCTCCTGCTGCCGCTTGGAAGTCTCTGCACGATGGATTTGTCCAAGTTATTTCTGTTAAAAGCGCCTATAAATAGCCTGCATAATGCCTCAAGAGTGTTATGGAATTATTGGGAGTTTTGCCTGATTAGAAGAAATAAGAAGGAAAAATCTCTGAGCAAGGAGCTCAGGATTTTAACACGGAAATAAAGAGCAGAAAGTGAAGGGCTATAGGATCTATTTGTGTGCTTAAAATTAAGAACACACTCAAGTGTTTTGCTCAGCTGGAGATCCTTTGCGGGATAATGTTGGTCCTTATTTACCTGATAGAAAAATGGCCACAAAATGCCTTATCTCACACCGTGTGTGTGTTTCATTTATTGCTATAAAATAATTTATCCAGTATTCTCACAAAAGCCTCATTTATTCACACCCAGGATCCAGAAGCAATTTCTCAGGAGCTCTTTAGAGAAAATAACCATTTTGCTCGAGTTAGTTATGTCCATCCTTCCCAATGGTTTCTTATGGATTCATTTATGTCTTGTCATGCCTTTGGAAACCTCTTGGAGTTTCCTTTTCCCCAGCCCAGAGTTGAAGCTCCTCTGATTCCTCCCTTTTCAGCCGTGCCTGGTTCAATCACCCGAGTGGTGTTGCAGAATGATTTCAGTCTGAGATAAAAGGATTAGATGAACCTCCCTCCTTTTCACAAAACCCCAGCCTTTAATTCTCCTTTTGCTGCAAAGTCAGTGCAGCAGTAGAAGCTTTTGTCACCTGGGGGAGTGAGCTGCTGTTCTGCTTGGAATCTCAATTAAACTGGATTTTGGGAATGTGGCTACCTGCTGGAGTAGCTTCTGAAGAGAGTTTTGCATGCCTTTACCAGAAACCCAGGAATTTTCTTTAGCTGAAAATCTTTCTGCTAAACCCAGACTTTCATGAACCTTTGTAAATGGGGATTGTCAGGAAGAGCTGACCTGATCCCCTCTGGAGACACTGAACCAAACCTGTGCCTTCAGTGGATATTTGATATTTGATGAGATTATCAGCCGCAGAGGAGTCCTGCAAAGACAGAGGTACCAGCTCAGTCGCTGATGCAGGAAGGTGCCACATTCTCATGGATGTGGGGTTTTAATATGGCCAAAAGTGTTACAAATTACAGTTAATTTAAGCTAACCAAGAGCAGCAATGACATAAAAGCATATGATCTCTAGATTTACTCAGATTTCTGAAGTGACCATTGTTTAACCATGGCCCAATGCACATTTTCTGTATAAATTTGAACAGTTTACTGACCCATCAGTGTGGCAAGTAAGAATTCTCATTTTCTGTGACTCCAGGGCAGAGCTGAGGAGCTAAGGGCCAAATAAGCACCAAGTTCACCTTCCCAGCCTTCCTAATTGCCTAAGAAGTGCACACTCCATAACCACTGACCTCCCCTGAACTCAGAACTTATAATATTGACGAATATATAAAATATTTTATTTCCAGAGCAGTGGGGTTTGGTTTCCTCACTATTAAAGCCTCCAGAAAGGCTGTCCAAGGACAAGGGGCAGCTTCCCCCAGCCAGACAATCCCACTGCAAACCTGACCCAGGCCCAGCCAGCCCGTGCAAGTCACCCCTGCCACCAAGGCAGGAGGTTAATGGGAGGAGATGATACATTTCCAGAAATAAATCCGCTTCTGCACTTCTCTAATCCATGGTTAGGGGATGCTCAGGGTATAATTTTCCTCACAGCCACTGGCTGCTGAATGCAAGAACTGATCAGCCAAAAGCTGTTTCTGGGTCAGAGGCACAGCTTGGGTAAAACACTGAGGGGAATTCATGGCTTGGTCAGCAGTTGTCGTTCTTGCTTCCATGGGTCAGATTGGCCACTTGGATGCAGGAGGGTTTTTTCTTGTTTGAGAAACTCCCAATAATCTCCAAAGTTATTCCTGTACATGCATTATGTGGATCTCCAAGTGAGATACTGATGGATTTGATTTAAAAATTAGCTTGCTCTGTATCAGTCTGTAAGGTTGAACCAGGTTGTTGTGACAGAATCAGAGTGGTTTGGGTTGGAAGGGACCTCAAAGCTCACCCAGTGCCACCCCTGCCCATGGCAGAGGTTTGGATCTTGTGTTAATTTTTTATATTTACTTTTGATGCTTTGTTGCTACTTTCCTTCACCTTGGTCTAATGTGGTTTGAATTGCATTTTTTTCATCATTTCCAGCAATGATTTAGAGTTGCAAGTGAAGATGAGACCAACAAATTCATTGGTTTGGTTCTCTTGTGATGTCCCCTTTGCTTTGAGCCATTTTCCTCTTGGGAAGAGCCACTGTGGAAGTTCAGTCATCCAGGGGGACTTTTCTGATCACCATATCATTGGTTCTACGCTTTCTTTTATTCTAGAAAAATCTATTTGTGCTGCTTGGCATTTTTAGATGGTGTTTTTGAAGCTTTCCTGAGATTCCCATAAGCAGAACATTTAAACACAGGGAGAAGTTGAAACCTGTTGAACCTGTCACCAGACGCTGCTTTGTGGAATAATAACTTTTCCCAAACAAAGTGCTTTGTCATCAAAAAGCAACACATCTCCCACAAGTTCTAGGATTCCTCATACCAAAAATTGCTTTCTATGGGGTTAATCCTCTGGATCACTCAGGCATTTTATTGTTACCTTGATAGGACAATTCCCAACCTTTCTTTTCCAAGTAGGACAGTCGGATTTAGATGCTCAATCCCTCCTTCTCTCTATATCATCATCTGCTTGGGTAGGAAGATATTTATGTTTTCTTTCTATGGGGGAAAAGAATATAATGAAATAAGCAGTGACAGTAAGGAGCAGGAAAAACCCTCAAAGCATCTGCTGGACTACTTCATGAATATTAACAATAGATTTAACAACACATCTGAACTCTCTGGGGGCTGATCCAAGCAGACAAGGCTGCTTTGATAAAGTGCATGTCCAGCCCTGAGAGATCAGGGCATTACAGAGGGCAGCACACCAGGACAGCAGCCAGGAATTCCTCAGAGGCTATCATGGTGTGAGGAGAGGAACCAGAGGAACACCCAACCAGCTTCCAGGGTTGGATTATTGCTCTGATTTATTGCTATGGAGCTGTTCTGATTAAAACCTGAGTTAAATACACAGGCTACTAAATCAAGTGTTCTTCTGGCTTGGAAGGTTAAGAACATAAAAACTATTTCCTTTTTAAGTCATATATAAGGTGACCATATTTGCCACTGGCACCTGAAGGCAGCTGATCCAGAGTTCCCAGCATTTTTCCAGCATTTATGGTCGCTGTGCCTGGAATTTCCACCTGCCTTTGACTGGGAACTGTGGGTCTGTGTTTCCTCCAAGCAATGTGGGCCCTTCAAGTACTTCTGGGACTTCTTTGCCTGTGGTCTACACTAAATTTAGGTGTAGAAATTCATCTCCCCCATTGCAGGGGGGTGTTTGTTTGTTCAACAAATGCAGTCTAAGTTTTTTAATCTAATTCCATATTCAGGATCATGGGTTACACCTCCTTCCTTCTCTCTCCAGCAAAGACTTCTGCAGTTCAGAGATCCTGGTTTACCAAAATAACTTCGTGTTGTTCAAAATTCACAGAAGACCCAACAAACCCCTAAATGCTTCTACGATCCAGGTGGTGATGGTTTGTGTTGTTTCTGTCGTGGGAGCTCAAAATTTGACTTGCAGTGGGGAGTAAAACCAGTTTTATCCTCAGTAGAACTGTGTCAAATTTCCAGGAAGATCCAATCCAGGAAGAAGTCTAGAAGAGGCAGGAAATATTCTTTAATGAAGAAAAGAAGTCTTAAATCTTCAGAAATGAATCACTTTTGTTTTGGAAAAGGAATCTTTCCGACTAAAAAGGTAGTGGTAACAACTGTGGGGAAAGGAAAGGAAATGCAGGATTAGGAAATTTCCTTAGTTTTTCCTGCTGTCACCCTGAACCTTCTTGCATAAATTAAGCTTGTCTAAGATGTAAATATATGGGGGGGATGATTGTTCACCACCAGCAGTGCTTTGAGTCTTCTGAACACCTTATTAACAGTTAATGATTCCTAATGATGGCTTCTGTGGCAATGAAATGATTGGCTCCTCGTCAAGTATTAAACTGGGATTTTTGCACCTCTTGTGACACACATTTGGCACATGGGTGGGGAGCCCAGATACCACCTTGGTGCAGGAGTGGCTCCTGCAGCAGAGCTCGGGTGCCCTGAGGAAATGCAAGTGTTTGTTGTTGAAAAGTGCTCAGGGTTAGATTTAGGTGAGTGTTGGCTTTTCATCTGCAGTCGATTGCAATTTAAAACCTCAGTCATTTACAAAAAAGTCAATACTACCAATGGAAAAGAAATCTTATTTGAGGAGGACTTTGAAGAGCTGTGAATGCTCCCTCCTATAATTAGATTGGGAGATGAAGCCACGACCACATTATCTGACTCTCGAGGATCAGAGGAGAGTAATTGACTGTTAAAATAATTTAGCAAGGGAAGTAAATCACCCCCCCCATCACTGGGGCCTCTGCACCAGCTTCACCACCTTCCCAAAGCATCCCAAGTTACCCAGCTCCCTGCAGCAGCCACGGTGTGAAACACCTGGTTTGTGGTGGGCAGAGCCCATAGGGATTTTATGGGAAGCCACTGGAATATTCACTGTGAGAAGGAAAGAAACCCCTCGAGCACTGCCAGTGAAAACTGCCCACAGCAGCTGTGATTGAAATACCCACAAGAATAAAATGATATTAAAGGACTGATGTGGTCAAAACCCCGGCCCAGACAAGGGGAAACCAAAATACTTGGGGTCATTACACGAGTGGGATTTCACTGCTCAAATACCCTTTTCCATGTCATCTGAAAGGAGACTGGCTAAGCATCTTCTGCTGTCTATTTACTATTAATTTTCTATTTATTACTATTGATTTTCAACAGTTGAGTGTGCTCAGACACACAGATTGGGTCAGCACCCAGGCAGGGAGCAGAGCCTAAAGCAGCTATGGCCAGCAGGAAAAATTCAAGTTACATCCAGCCCTCATGGGCTGCAGGCAGCAGGCAGAAGTAAACTGAGGACCTCAATTTTGCCACAATGCACAGACAATCGAGTTTTGGGAGGCTTTCACTTGAGAAGCTTTAAAAAAGGACAAGAGAAGCAGCCCTAATTTGAGGTGTTCAATAGAATCCCGGCAATACCAAGTGCTTTCCTCAAAACAATATCTGTGCTCTGTGAGAGCACAGTGTGCTGTCTGTTATTGCCAGCCCCTCACTGATAAGAGCTGCAGGAAATCTTTATCTAAACCCACAAATAACCGGGCATTTATAACGAAGAAATAAAAAAAAATAAATCAGGCAGTCAAGGCCTAATCTTGCATAGGTTGGAGTTTAGGCTGAAAAAACCTCACATTTACTGAGCTGTGTCTCCCAGCAGAGGGACAGCACAACTGGATGTGAGCAAACCACGGCAATAAAAGAAGAAACCAGCCCAAATCTTCCACCTCTGTCCAGGCTGTGACCGATATTCAGAAAGGTTTTAAAAGGATGACGTATTTTTCCATAGGTGTGCAAGGCAAGCACCCAAAAATAGGATATTTCAGCTCCTAATGCCTGTAATTTTCTGCTTTTAACAGGAAATGGGACATCAAACACAACAGAGCTGTCCTGTGCCAGGTTTGAACTAACTCAGGAGTGTTTCAGTGAGTTCCAGAGGGTGGATTCAGACTGGATACAAGGAGGAAATTATCTTTACATGAGGATGGTGTAAAAGCAGATTGTCCAGAGGGACAATCCGTCCCTGGGACCATCCCAGAGCAGGCTGGGTGAGGCTCTGGGCAGCCTGCTCTGGTGGAAAGTGTCCCTGCCCATGGCAGGGGGTTGGACTAGATGGGCTTTAGAGCCCCTTCCAACCCAATCCATGACTCCTCCTGCCCGACAGGCTCTGAATCTGTGGATCTGCCCGGACTTCTGACGTTATAATGCAAATTTAATAATCAAAAAATCTCAATCTGCACGAGATTAAATAGGCACAAGAATTTCTTTTGACATCAGGCTGAGGGCAAAATTTGCAGCTTCACCTGCAGCCAGGAGAGCTCTTACAAACACACCCCAATCCACTGCAAAAAATAAATTAAACTTAGCCCAAAGCACCACCTCACTCTTTTAAGAACTCTGCTGAATTAAGCAGGAATATTTCCATGAAATCTCTTCAGCAGATTTTCCTGGAGTCACCAGCAAATTTTCACAGAAAGCCTTTTCTAGACCCCTCACCCTGCAAATTCCCTTTTGGACGTGTCCACCTGGATTTCTGAGCATTATGAACCTGCACAGAGGAGGGGGGACAGGCATTGCCTGCGGGGCCAGGAGTGCATCCCTCAGAGCCTCTCCTTGGTGGGAATCTTGGTTCAATCCCAGCTCAGGGGGTGTTTCCATGGCTGGAACCTGTTTGGGTGGAGCTGGTGTGGGTTTCAGCTTTGGTGTGACAAGCACGGAGCACATCCCATAAAAAACAACCCATATCCTGCAAGATTTGTCATTGAAAAATGGCCAAAATAATGCAAGGAGTGGATCCCTGTCCTAAAAAGGCTGCTGGGAAGGGTTTCCATTGCTGCTTCAGGCAGGTAAATGGCATTTAGGGCCAGCAGAGCCAACTGTGGTGTGTAAAACTTGCAGTGAAATGCACCAACAATCAGCCAATGTAATCAAGCTGCTAATCAGGAAGGTAACCAAAATAGCTTGCAATGAACCACAACCACCTGTTACAAATTAATTTTTACTTTATTTTTATTGCTGTTTTACTCAAACCTTGGTGAGGCGCAGTGAGGCAGAACCATGTCATGCCCTGGGAAGGGAGTTGCCAAAGCAAGGCCAGGTATAAATATATTTATGGCTAAATGAGGCCAACATTACCTAGGGAATGAAACAGGACCTCTGTGGTGTTGAGACAAGCAAGGATCCAGTGCAAAAAAGAAAAAAAAACCACTCACTGTGTCACTACTCCCTCACAAGAGCTTCTGTTCACCACCCGCACCTCCCCAGCAGCCAAGCATTTGAAAAAGGTATCAGAGAACCCCAAAAAGCATCTCTGATGTTTGACTCCTTCCAGGAGTCTGCAGCAGCCTCTCATCCCTGCAGGTGGAAGGGTTGGCTCTGCCCCATGGGGCAGGGGGTGGTCCCACATCAAACCCCACATCACAGAACTATCCACTCTCAAACCGTGGGGCTGCTCCCTGCTGCCCTTCCCTGCCACACCCACTCCCAAACCTGAGCTGAGCACATCCAGCCCTCCCAAAGGGCTGTACATGGGGTTTTTTGCAGCGGCCACACCAAGCCCTGGAGCCTCTTCAAGGGGCACCTCACGGCCTTGAGCTGGCACAGCCTCGAAAATGAGAAATAAAATCTCAGTGGGAATGTTTTCAGACCCCACACATGCAACAGAAAGAGAAGATTTGGGGTTTTTTCCTAAAAGGGAGGGTTGTGTGCCTTGCATTTTGTATCAATGAGCCTCTGGAAACATCCAAGGACTGTCTTTTCCTGCCCGTTTAAACGAATGATAAAGAGACACACGGGGACATGAAGGCCCCTTCCTGACACTTGTTAAAAGGGTTGGGCTGTTTATGTGCCACCAGGGAGACATCCATCGATTCCAGGGGTGAGCTGGGGAATGGAATGCAGAGATTTTCCCTTGGAGTCACCTGCAGGTCACCAGTGACACAGGAAAACCACGCAGCAGCTCCACGTGGGGCTGTCTGACATCACCGGTGCAAACCCCACCACGGCCTCATCCCGTGGGTCACCTCCCCCAAACTAGGATTGTCCCTCTGAGATTCCAGCTGGTGCCCAAATTCACAAGGAACATCCACCAGGAAACAGCCTCCTGCATGCCAAACCCCTCTACAGCAGGTCTCAGGTTAAAAGAGAACCTTATATGACTCAGTCAACTAATTATGTAATTAAAATTCAGCACAGTGCCCTGACATCCTCTTTTGTTGTAATATAGGGGGAAATTATCCAGCTTGCCACAGTGCTTACATATTTAACAGCACTTGGTGGATTTTCCAGCTATCTGCATTGGGTGGTAGATATATTTTAGGAGAAATTAGTGAGCTTATTTTGATTTTGAGCAGTGGCTGCAGCCCCTGTGCAAACATCTCAGCACCTTTTTTCCCACTGGGACTAAAAGGATGTGGAAGAGGGAGGGAGAACCAGCCCAGGCTGTGTGAGAGTGAATGTGGCCAGTGCTTTGTGCAGGTTAATCACAGTGGGGAGGGTGGGAGAAGCACAGCACAGGTCAAGATGTCACACACGGATAATTCCAAAGGCATTATCCAAGTTATTCTTACAGCATTCCATGAACGGAGATGCTCCACTGGTATAACTTAGTTCCTCTCCATCCTCCCAAGCATCTTGAAATGATCCTTATCCATCTCTCTTCAGAGAACCCACCCTCAGTTTATAACTTTTGATGATTTGTGACTCAAATCCTCTGTGCAGCAACTTAACCCCATCACTCATTGCCTGTCCTCAGAAGAGTCACTTCTCCATTTTGTCCAGAGACATTTTATATTTGAATTTCATAATGGCAGCACTCTTGCTCCCTGAGCTAAATTTCTAGCCTTTTTTCAGGTTACAACTTCTTGTCAGTCTTTGACAACCAAAAGTTGAGGACAGGGTTAGATTTGATTGACTTTTAACTTGATTTGAACACCCAACTTCCACACTCACTGCTAAAACTCTCGAAGACGTAAGGACATGGGACAGGAAAATAGTCAGAGTTGACATTTTCCTTCCTTCTACAACCCAAAACAACCCATGCAGCAAAGTGAGGCTCCAGAAAGAAATCCCAAAACATTCCAGATGACACTAAAACCCCAAATGAAACCTCAGTGTCTCTTGGCTCATATAAACTTTGACTTATCCACAGGTTCAACGTGGGAACCTCTATATTATTTCACCCCCCTTTTGCTGAGGAGCCCAGAGTTTGAGAGGCTGAGCCCTGATTTGTAATGGAAATGGAAAGATTTGGACTGCCAAAGCACTTTGGGCTTTGTTAGAGTGACATCCAGTGGCATTCAAAGTCATCCAGTGGCATTTAAAGTCTTCTCCTGCCTGTGGCAGCACAGGCAAATCTCTATTTGAGCACTGCCAGAAAAGCAGAACGCTCCACTTAATCATGGAATTTGTGGAAACTTGTGGAGAGAAGGGATCCAGGACCCACTGCTGGAAATCCCAGCTCATGGGTTGCAAAGACACCTTTAAAACATCACCTCACCAAACCCCATTTATGAAATAACCACACACACTCTGCTGGGAACTGCAGAGTTAAACCTGGGAAAACCTTCTCAGTTCTGGCACAGCTTTTTAATCCAGACAGAAAAGGCATCAGAACTTCAAAAATCACACATCTTGCCCCAAGGAACCTACCTCAATTAATTATTTAATGGTCAAAAAATCAACAGGGAGACAAAAAACTCTTCCAAGGCATCTTTGCCCGCACAGGACACACTAAAAATAGGAAAGGCTCCAATTCGAGGTGGATGTCCAATGCCAGAAAGGAGGTATTGGACCAACCTGGAGAAGTTTTGCCATTCCAATATGAATTACAGCCTGCTGTACTCTGCATGTTTAGGTTTAAGATTAAGCAATTGTTTCATTTATCATATATAGACAGGCCCAATCTCTCAGCCAATTCCAACAGCAGCTCACCATTCAAGCAGGATGGCAGAACCATGCTGTGTCCAGCAAATATTTTGTATTTGAAACAAATCTTGCACTGATGTGGAGAATGTGCTCCCACCTCAGTCCAGTTCCCCAGTGAAAAGACTGGTGGTACAAAGAAGAACAGAAGGAGGACGGAGAAGGAGTGTCTGGCTCAGTTTAAAGCCTGGCAGAGGGGATCCCATGCTCAGGTTTCATATTTTGCCAACATTTCTGATCTTTGTAGCTGATCTCTCCCACTGGGAAGGGACTGAATCAGATCCCATCCTTCCTGAGCTTATGTGGTGCCATCTCTCCAAATCCTCCAAAAAGGATTTTTCCAGGCAGGTGGAGAAATCCAAATGAGCCCTAGACTTGGAGCAAGGGGCCAGTTTTAAGGTCAGGGTGGAAAATGAGGTGAAACAAATCCAGTGGCACCCTGGCAGCTGCTGGGGGCTCAGTCAGGGCTGATCCAGCTGCTGATCCAGCTGCTGGTGCTGCTCAGAGCCAGGGCACTGAGGAGCCAGCTCCTGATGCAATTCCTGCTGTGAGGAGGAGACAAGGAGTGAGCCCCAGGCCAGAGCAGTGAGCACCAGGCAGGAGGGAATTTGATGTTTTGATCATGGAATTTTCCAAGGAGCCACTGGAGAGGGGAGACAGAGCTGGGGTCAAACAACAAGAGAGGCAAAAGCGTAAAAAGTATCAGCAGGACAGGCCAAGGGATTTCTCTTCTTTTCCTCCTTCCTTTCCCACAAAATTCTTGACACAACGGGGAGAAAAATATAGGCAAGGTATTGAGGGGTGGCAGAACTATCACGGAATCATTTTGGCTGGAAATGACCTTTAAGGCTGGGCCCAGCCACTACCCCAGCACTGCTGGCACGTCCAGGTCCGGGTGGCAGCAGAATTCATGCTCAGCCTCCATCAGTCTGCACAAGGAAAGGAAATATTGCTGCTCCAGCAGGCCCAGGACACTCCCCCAGCCGGGCCTTCCTGCGCTCTTTGTTCTGCAGCTCCAGATCCAAAAGCACAACACAAACAGAGCTGGACACCCAACGCGAAATTTGCTTCAAAAGACAAAATCGCTGCGGCGATTTTCAACATTTTTCAGAAGCCGGCGTCGCTCAGACGGACGAATCCGCTTGTGACGCGCTCCCCCCACAGCAGCCACGTCGGACCCAGGGTCTGCGGCCGCAGAAGGAAGGTTAATGAACCAGGCACATCGTGCTGCTCGGGAAGCAAATGCCAAGTATCGCTCCCAGCTTTTTCCCCGTGAGTCAGTGGCCGCCGAAATAAATCGCGCCGCATCCCGGAATGGCGCGGAGCTGCCGGCCTGCACGCCGGGAGGGATGCGCAGGCTTGCCGGGAGAAAAGCAGGGTGGATTTGGGGCTTTAAATAGGCACCAGCTTTTATGGATTGTTAGCGGTAACGGGAAAAAAAGGCCACCTTGGGATGGCAAATCAGGATCTTGGTCGAGAGCTCCGCCGTAATTAGCTTGGCACGTGAAATTTGTGAGATACACGTTCATTCCTGCCTGAAAAGGAAAAATCCTACTCAGAGGTGACAATTCAGATGATTCGGAGATGCTCAGGGCTCCAATCCCAGACTAGACCTGGAAGCATTAACAAGATCTGGGGAAAGAAGAGAGGGTTTGAGAAAACAGGACAGTTTTGACCGATATCCACAGAAACTCAACAATGCCACTGCTTTGCGGGATCACAGAATTCCCAGGGCCAACCCTGAGGGTCCAACCTCACCTTTTAACCATAAATTAGAGCTGAAAACACTTAATAGACCACCAAGGGTCCAGCTGCACAACTGCTTCGACAAGAAACCTCCCAGTAACTCTCGTGGTCTCTCAGATGAGGCCTCAGTGTGAATTGTTCCTTGCTTCCCTGTTTTTAGCAACCTCCTGGCCCATCTCGGGGGATTTTCCTCCTCTCAAGGAGCTGCTTTTTCAGGTCTGTTCCCAAAGAATACATGGAGATAGGGAAGGCTTTGCTTTACATGCAAAGAGACACACAATTAAACACAAATCTGCACCTTGTTCCTATTTTCTTTTGCCTGCTGCTGATCCCCTCCTCACCTTACACCTCACACCTCATCCAAGGCCGTCCATAAGTGTTAATTAACTGCTTCTAATGGAAGAGGGGGGTTGCTTCTGCTCTGATTAATTAATGCTCTGATTCCCACATATTCAACAAAGCACCTCAGAACCACAGCCAGGGCTGAGGATTGACAGCAGGGACAGGGTTCAGACACTGCAAGAATAACGTGAGGGCTAAAAAATATCAAATTGGAATTTGCCTTTCAAGGTTCATGTAACCAGACCTGAGCACCAAACCCAGACATGTCATTTATGGGAGTGACCTTTTCCATGGGGTGTCTTATTTTCCCTCATATCACACATTATTCCCCATAATTTAAACATCTATACCTGCCCCAGTGACAACTCGTGGCAGTTTGAGCATGAAGCTTCATAGATATTTAAGAAAGATATCTCATTATCTCTTCTTGTAAAGATTAAATGCATTCTTCACATCATGATTCAGATCCAAGGAAACCTCTCTTGACCTCCTGTCTCCCAGCTTTAGGGACAAACTCATTTTCTGTTGGCATGTGCTGCCACCTAATGATGTGGAAACCAAGGCTTTGGAAGGAAAAAAAACCTCAGAACTGCATCAAAAAAGATGCAGCTGCAGAAGGGACTGGCAACTCTCATTTCCTGAAAGGGGCAGGTGGAGTCCATGGAAAGCTGAACTGCCTGAGCAGGGGGTGTGGGATGGGGTTTGGATCCAACCCCGGGTTTAGACCGATTCTAACCAAAAGGTGTCCCCACAGCACCACAGAACTTCTGCTCCAAGGTTCTTCCTGGAGCACCTGCAGCCTGAGGTTATCCTGTACCTCCACTCTCCCACCATTCCCGGGGATTTGCTGCATCCCTGCACAGGACAGGGCAGGCCCTGCCAACAGCAGAGATGCTTCCTGCAATTTCTGTTCTGAAATGGAAGTGTCAGCCAGGGGAAATCCGATTTTTAAGTCAGATTTCATTCATTATTTCCTTCTGGACAGGGGGAAATCATCTGTCCTGGCCAATCACAGGTAAATGCAGAGTGGTGGCTGCTGCAGGAAGCAGCATCCCAGTGTGGAAAGAGTTCTCTGAGTTCTATCAGTCCATGAAATAGCCACATTTATTTAGTGATCAAAGAAGCAGAAACAAATTTCCTGCCCCTAAATGCTGCTTTTCCATTCCATCTCACCTGCAGATTCCCTCCCAAAACAGACCTAACAATGCAGCTTCCAATAGCACTGGATAATTTCATACAAAACCCCTCAGCTCTGCAAAAATACAGCAAAATTGAACTCCTTCAGCTGAATAGATAAAAATTTGTGTTTGCTCTGCCTTGATACACCAAAGGATACTGAGCAGGCCAGTGATGCACAACAGGGCTACTCCAGAGCAGGGGCTACAGGGGTTTGCAAATATCTGCTAAAAAAACCCCAACCCTTTAATTTCAACAATTTTAAACCACATTTACTTAAATCATCCAAGTAATTAGGATTTCTGAACTAGCAGCAGCACTGTACCACACAGAGCTGGCTCACAATTGGGGCAAATAAAACAGGAGTTTGGGGAGGCCGAGCTTGGCAAGGGTGGGAATAAATACAGGACAACCCACACGTTCTGTGAGCCCAAAACCTGCAGCCATTTTTCCAATTCACATCATGGCACATGGAAGCCTCCAAGACAACCCAGTAACACATGGAAAAAACCCACAAACTCCAGAAATAACAATGCTAGAAAAGAAAAAGCTCTGTCACCTGCCCCACAGTGCACAGCCCCTCCTGGGTGTGTGCCCAAGGAGAGACCACAGCCCCATCCAGAGTACCTATTTCCCACTTCTTCCCAAAAACCCAGCTTTTCCCTGCCTTCTCTCTCTCTTATGCCACTTCCCTCTCCTTCCCCAATCATGGTCAGCATGTTCTGCCAATTAGTTTTAATTAATCCAATTAGCTAAGAGCCCCCAGCTGCAGCACTTTCCCGTTCTGCTCCAGGAGCAGAGGCTGCACTGGCGGTGGTGTTGAAGGGGAAGCTCAGATGTAAAGGACAAAAGTGGTACCTACAGCAGCAACAGGCCCTAAAGCTTTGGGAGCGAGGAGGAATCTGTGCCACAAGAACCCCAAAAGCTTTCTGTGAAGTCTGAGGGGAAAAGAAGCAAAGATTTTTAATCATAACCTGGGCTGATTTTTTGTGAATAATATCTCAAAATAAGCAGGAAAAATTAAAAGCTGGTTTAAGTGTCACTCGTAGTGCATCACACTTTCATCCCTGCAGAGAGCCCGCAGAGATTCCTGGTTCCTGTTTATCTTAGTGGCCTATTCTGTCCTTGATTTCTGTTTTTTGATCTGGCCCTGCGTTCTGTGGCTCGTGATTTTTTGCCTGACTTTCAACCCAGACAACAGAGCTGATTTCACTGGGAAAGAAACCCAAAACACCAAAACCAGGCAAGCTGACAGAGCCCAAAATAACTCCTGGGCACGTTCCTGCTGAAGTTTATCCCTTTGTTCTTCCAAGTGGATTTGGGGGCAGGCTGGGAGGAGACCTGGAGCGTCACAGCGCTGTGATTCCCACGCAGAGGAGCGAGGACACAGACACAGCCCCGTCACATGTGGATAACCCAAAAAATCCTGCTCTGACTGCATGTGGAGGCACAGGGAGCAGGTGGGGAGGCCGTGCCCCTTTCCCTGCTCCGTGGGGATCCATCCCGGTGCGTGCGGGAGCCGGGGATGCTCACGCCAGTGCCCAGCCCCACGTCACTGCTGCGGCCAAACTTAGCCCTGGCCCTGGGGGGCCGTGCCCGAGTGGCTGCTATGTGCTCTTCTGAGCATGCCATGCCTTCATTCCAGCCGCCTTCCAGCCCTCTGGGGAGAGGGCAGGGATGATTCATCCGTGTGGAGCGGGATAAGGAATCCAGCCCCAGCTCCCGGTGCTCCTCAGGAGGTGTTTTACAGCACTGGGGGAAAGCTGCTGTGCCTCTTCCAGAGTGCTGGGGATGGGGAGGGGATCGATGGGCTGGATTAACAGCACACCCCGATATTTTGACACTGCCAGCAAGGAACTCTGAATTATCTTTATGCTTCTCATTTAATTGGAACACCACAGCAGCAAGGACTCCCTCAGTTTAAAAGCCAAGGGAACTCATCACAATGTGGAAGGAGCCTTTCCACCAGCTGACAGTGATGTCTGGAAATAAGTGGATATTCAGGAGAAACAGGGGCCTGGCTGTGGCTTCCAGCTCAGCACAGAAGGACCCGGGAGTGGCACAGTCAGGGAGAGGTGGAAAGGCTTTGTCAAAACCCACAGCACATTTGCCTTATTAGTGCCAGGCTTGGGTAGTCAAGATGAGAAAGAGCCTTTGAGCAAAGGACCTCATTTCCTCTGTGGCAGGCTGCTGGATCATAGGGAGCCTCAGGGTGCAACAGCAGAATTTTTCACCAGTGTGTTGTGTATAAAAGCAAGAGTTTTTTCCTTATACTTGGGCCACGGACGTGAGAAAGAATCATAGAAAACTTGGGGTTGGAAGGGATCTTAAAGTCCAGCCAGTGCCACCCCTGCCATGGGCAGGGACACCTTCCACTATCCCAGGGTGCTCCAAGNCCTGGAGCCTTCCCTTTTCCAGGTTATCTCTCCCAGCCTGGCTCCAGAGCAGAGGGCTCCAGCCCTTCCATCACCTTCTTGGCCTCCTTTGGACTCATCCCAACAGCTCCACATCCTCCCTGTGCTGCAGGCCCTGGAGCTCAACACTCCAGGCACACAGAAGGGTAAAAAAGCAGAAAATCAGAGTACAAGAGATCGTCAAAGGGAGGGAGCAGTGGCCTGTGAGTGAGGCCGTGGCTGGGAGGTTATTTCAACCCAGCAGCTGGAAGATGCAATTCCCTTCCCTGTGGCATCTCCCTCCAGCTCCAGCATCTGGGCAAGCAGGGCCTGGAGGCACCGGGGGATTGTGCTGGGCAGAGTTTGCATCCCCAGCAGTTCCTGAAGCCACTCCCTGCTGGCTGGTCTGCACTTTTAAAAAGAGATATAGATATATGTATCTATATATATATATAATTATATTTATATCTTATGTATATATTATATATTGTTTATATTTATATTTGGTTTTTACATTTACATTTATATTTATTTCTATTAAATGCCCGTGACATGAAGTTGTGACATCAGGGAACTTCAGTTTCTTTCAGCCACACATTTTCTGTTTGAGCTCCAACAAGTTGCTAAACCTCCTCTCGTTTCTCAGTTCCCCACTTCAAACCAAGGGCCATTTGTCTGCTCTACCGGGGTGGTTGTGATTGTTTAATTCGTTAGGGGAGTGTCATGTGAAGTACATCGATATAAACTAAAATACACAGAACGGGGTTTGCCCATTTCCTTTAATTTTTGAGAACAAGTCAGTAGACGAAGTCTTGTGCCCTTCAAAACCAAACAGAATCTCTCTTTGTGTAAAATGTTACATAAACCTTAGTGGTTGTTCGTTTTTATTGCATTATTTTTAATAATACCGCAAATGTTTCAGAAAAGGGCAGTATCGTTTCCACTGCATAAAAAAGTCATCATCACAGAGTCGGGTTTTTTGCATTTCCCCCCCCCTCATATTGTTTCAAAAAAAAACCCCAAACCAAACACAAATACTAGTAGGAAATCCGCCCTCCCGCTTCCCTCCCCACAAAAAGAAAAACCACGGATTTTAAAAATCAGTAAAGTGTTAAAGGAGTCAGACATTGCCAGCACGCACAGCACAGCACTCAGCAGCTCTGGGGGTGCCCTGGACCACGCCGAGCCCTGTGTTTGTACCAAGCCCAGGGAACGGTTCATAGCAGCACAGCAGGAAGCGTGTTCCAGGCAGAGCACAGCCTCCCTGGGGAATGTGGGATGGGGACGGCGCTCCCAAGGCCTCACACCAGCCACGATGCTCGGGATGTTCTCCTGCAGCAGCGTTTATCCTGATTCCAGGGGCTGCCTCGAGCTGGGTGCGGTCACTCGCTGCCCCACGGATGGGGCTGCACCTCTTGGCATTTCCTCAGGATCCTGCTTGCTGAGGGAATCCCACTGAAACTAAGGCCAAGCACAACCTGAAGGTGCATCTACACCTGCACATCCTTCACTGATAGGGAAATATCTCCATACTTGCTCTGGGAGGGAACAAAATCCACCCCAAGGCCCACATGTGGCTTTGGCGTGTTTGTTCTCCAGCCTGGGTGGGTGGAGAGGAAGACCAGGAAGGGACCCTGGAGCAGAAATATTTCTGACCCATTGGGACTTCCAAAAATGTAAATTCCTACATTTTGGAGTGGGCTTTTTCTCAATGTCAGCTCGGTTTTTTTGCTGTATATAACTCAGTCTGTGGGTTCAGTTCTGGCAGCATTTCTCTCCCAGTGCCCTTTCCCCATGGGACTGAGTTTTGGCTCAGGATGCCAAGCCCCAGGCTCCCTCTGGGGAGGCCAGCAGGCACCAAGGGATGGTTCTGTGCCTTCCCAAAGGCAGGTTCCCTCCAAATGGCCTGTCCTAAGCACCTCACAATGGAGCCACGCAAACAGGACTTGGAGAATTTGAAGCAGAATTGTGGTAGAGAAGTTCTCTGTTAGACTGCCAGCTTGCCACACAAAATAAACCCCTACAAATAAGATCAAGTAAAAATGAAATAGCTCTGTTAGATTTAATGAAGTGCCTGGAGACAAAGCAATTCCACCAAAAAAGCTTTTTTTAAGAAGTAACAGTAAGAGAAACGCTGACTGCAGGTACAGTTCTAGCCAATATTAAGATACACTTATTGACTTTTAGGGAAAGGTTTCCTTGGGAGAAGTCGTGGAGCCACTTCTGTTCCTAACAGCTCCAGGTGCTGGTGTCTGAGCTTTGGTGGGTTTGAGTCGCAGAGAAGGCAGCAGATTTTTCTGACATCTCTTCTGGGCTGTGCCTTGTCTCTCCCCCCAAATCCTGTGCAGGGTAGGACACTGTTCCTCCACAGGTTTCTCACACAGCCATTAAATAGCAAAACAGGACGAGAAAAAGTGTCCAGAGCAAATAATAATGTTTGGAATATTGTGGGAAAAAATCATCCTAAAAGAGAGTTTAGGGGTTTTGATACTGGGCCATCTGCACACCTCCTGGAACACCCATCCAGCAGTTGGATTCACGTACAAAACCAGCTTTAAATCCAGGGAGTCAGTCCAGACAAAGGCCTGAGGTGACAAACCCAACACCGCTCCCTTTGGGACACCGAGGAGTCACAGCCTGTCTGAATTCCTTCACCTGCACCACACAGAAATGACCTCCTGGAGCCCCTGCAGAGATAAAGGACCACTACTCCAACCTTCTGCTAAAGAAATCCCTGCTCTGACTTCAGTGCAAGCCTTGACACCACCCAGGGCGGAGGAATCAGTGCCTAATCTGAGGGTACCTGGAAAGGACCTTGGAGAGGAATCAGAACATCCTGAGTTGGAAGAGACCCACAAGGATCATCCAGCCCAACTCCTGGCCCTGCACAGGACACCCCAAGAATCCCACCCTGTGCCAGCAGAGGAGCTGTGTAGTGCTACACATTGGCATTGCAGGATCCTTCATTCCTTTCGAGGGGAATGAGGCAGACAGACAGACACAGCGAGAGACAGAGGCCACGATACACAGAGCTCTAAACCTGCTCTTTTTCCCTCAGAACATCTCCAGGTCCATGAAATAACCTTGATTTCCTCTTGTGGGAGCACAGACAATCCCGGGTCGCTCCAGGGGGTGGGAAGTGCCAGCTGAAACGCGGGACCAGCCACCCAGACAGGAAGGCAAACGGAAAGGGTTGGGAGGTCTCCCGAAGAGCACGTCCTTGCAGGGACCAGAAACTCACAGCAGCAAAATCCAGAGCCCTTCACACACAGTCTGCATCCAATATCCAGGAAAATAGTGGCTCGGGAGCGGGCCCATTCCACACCTTGTCAGACCTGTTGGGGGGAAGGAGGTGGGAGCAGCCGAGGCGCCGGCTCCAAAGGAGAGCTCTTCCCAAGCCAACAGCAGGACGGTCTGGTCCCCTTTATATACACACCAGGACAGCTGGAATGGTCTGGAATGCTCACAGGTTAGAAGGCAGAGATCTACACAGCGTTACACCTGCCACACAGCAAAGTAGAAAAGTTTTACAGCACATTATACAGGTCCCTCTAATGGCTAAAAAAAAAAAACCAGCGACTGAAATCACCATATTACAAGAAGTCATCACTAACAGACCATATAATACTATTTCTTTTTCTTTTACATCATCATTACGTACAGAGTAATTTAAAAAAATCACTTTTTTAAACAAGTATACAATTTTCACTTTTAAAATTAACTGGTTAATAAAATTCTGTGCAAAACAAGCCAGCCTCTATAATTAAGTGAATTTATTTATTTCTTTATACAAAAAAAATAAAACAACCCAAAAAAAAAAAAGAAAAAAAAGAAAAAAGATAGTTCTTTCAGAAATGCGTCTCCTTTTCTGTGATGGTGGAAATGGTGCCGTCCCCTTTCAGTTTGGCGTCGCAGTCATTTATTGCTGCAATGTAGGCTCCTCCTCCGAGCTTCCCCCTCATCTTCAGGTCTGAGCTGGGTGTAATCAGCTTCCTGAATTTCTAGGAAATGTGAGAAATTGGAAATCGTTATTGTTTTCAACGTCTCTTCCACAGGTACCTTTTAATTCTCATTTTATCGCCAATACACTGGAAAAAGCAAACAAACCAGAGACAGCCAACGTGTACTGAGCTTTGATAAAGAAAAAATAAACATGTTCATCTGAGAAGGTTCTCTTTTCTAGCAATAACATCCACAGCAAGGCTGCTGCTCACAGCAGGAAGTTGGCTCCCCGAGAAGCTCCCAACTGTGATTAAAAAAATCCTCTTGTCATCCTCGCGGGGAAGAGATAACAAACAACCTGTCTGCAGCGCCGCAGCCCCACAGAGCCTGCTCACCTGCAGGGACGGGTAAGGCTGGTGCATTAAGGAAATATTTCATGTTTAGATTTGTGCACACTGCCTTTTTTGACGTGCTAACAAAACTATAGCACAGAAAATTCACTTTTCGTTTCCTGGGCAGTCTCCAGGCTGTGCTTAATCAGCTGGATGGAGTCATTGCACTATGGGCATAACGAGGCTTTTCTGCAATGTGAGAAATCCCAAATGGCTGAACAAGGTTTATATCCTTGTTGCTTCCATTAGTGCCTCCTTCACTGTCTTTCTTTGGAGCTCCCACGGAAATGAGCAACATTTCCAGCTTAAATTTGATGATAACCTCAGCCTAGACCTGAGCTAACCTGATACCAAATGTCAGTAAATGGCACTAAATCTCTCTATTTGCCTGTGTGTCTCACTTAGAGCACTGTGCTCAGGAAAACTGTCCAGAAAACACACAGGACTGTTGGCAACCCTCCTGGAGAAAAATCCCAGCAGCAAAAATATTGGTTACCAAAACCATGGAAAGAAGGCAGCTGACCTGAGGGAATGGCTGGTACAAACCTTGTGGGATTTGGGGGATGTTACAGACATTTTAAGCTACAAATTGAGCTGGAACAGAGCACCTTAAAGCTGTAGTTTTGCTTGGTTTGCCTCAGGTTCAAATCACCGGAAGCAAAAAAACCCAACAGGAATTCCGAAGAAAATAAAGCTCAGATCCCTCTTTCCAGCAGTGACTGAGAGCCCTAACCCAGGGGAACAGGGATGTGGCATTGCTGTTCTGATGGAAGGCTGTGGGTGAGGATTCCCACTCCATTCCCAGCATCAGTGATCCGCAAGGAGCTCTCACCTCCATGAAAGTGCCTTCTGTCTTCCAGAGCTTGATGCAGATCCACAGCGGGATGCAGACCATGGAGGAGAGTGCCATCATCCACCCGATGCCGTAGCCCCAGTCGGGGTAGATGTACACGTTGTTGTACTTCAGGGGCTTGTATTTCACCAGGAAAAAGATGAAGATCCCCTGGAACAAGCAGAGGTGTTATCAGAGCAAACCCTGCCCGCGGAACAAGGACGGGAGTGAGTGTTTAGGGAAGGCCGGGCTCCCTGAGGAGGGGAAGCAGAGGGAAACTCTTCCCTCAGAGGAAAAACCCCACCAGCAACACCCTCTTTTATGTACAGCTTAAATCACACGTCTCACAAGCTCCTGCAGAAACGAGCAACCTTTCAAGTTTAATCCTATTTACCTCCTGATGACAATAAACCCTGCATTTGATGGCAAACCCTACCTGGGCAGGAGAGATTAAGTTTTGCTGCAGTGAACCAGCTGGGATTAAGTAAAACAAGCTGAGTTCTCTCCCCAGCCTGTCAGGATGAAATAGGAAAAGCCAACATTTTTGAAGTTGCCTTAATCCACTGTGTGGATCTGCAGTTTTGCAGGCTGATGCTTTCATCCTGCTCAGAGATCTGGCTGAATTTCACAGGTTTCAATTGGTTCAACTGCCAATCAGGTAGTTTGGACCATTTCAATTTTGGAAATGTAGAAAAGCTACTATGGACATTTCCCCAGAGAGGTGAAATGAGTGTACTGCCAGCTTCTGCTAAGGCAACTCCCATCCCCTCCTTCTTGCCTAGGGGATGGGGTTTTTGGCCCTTCCTGCTGCTTTGGCTGAAAATAAAAATGTCCTGTCTCTTTTGAAAAATGTCCATTAACCCAAAGAGAGAGGAGAAAGGAGGCCGGAGCAGCAATGGAACCAGCACAAACCTGGAGGAGCTCGAGCTGTGCACTAACAACAGGGAAAAACACCTCTGTTGTACTGGCAAATGTTCATTTAGGGCCCTGGGATTATTTTTTTCCTATGATTGTACATGCTAGGATTTTTTAAAGAACATTTAACAATTTTTACAGCTCCTACAGAGTGGTTTTTATTTGAAATACACGCTACAAATCAGTAGGCATTTTTCTCAACTATTAGCAGCAGCAGAATTATAAAAAGCACATACAGAAAACCCTCTTCATGTTCTAAAACAAGTTATTTGGACATTCTGTACTTACTGCACAAATACCTGGAGTTAGGACCATCCAGCACCATTTGATCAGTGACAGGGGTTTGTACCCGATCATGTCTTCAATGTTCTCATAAAAGCGATTGCTGCCTGCCCAAAAAACACAGGAAAAGCAGCTGGAGAGTGTCCATGGAAGGTGTTGTGCAGGTCAGGATTTAAAGCAGTGAAGGGAAAAGCACAGACAGGGCTGGGAAGGCTGAAGCTGCTGCTTCTTTCCCTGGAAAACACCTCCCTGCCATCCGCCCCGTGCTCATAAAACTCCTGGTGCTAGAAAAACTTCTGGTGCTATAAAACTTCTGTACAACTGCATTTACTTCATACAGATCATCTTATCATAGAGGGAGGCTTGATTAGTGTTGCACAAGTTGTCACTAAAATATTAATATTTCATTTAGTTCTACTCTCCACTTTCCTCCACATCTTGAGTTTTCCTTTCCTTCAAAGCACGTATAAACCTAATATATTCTGATTAGTTCATTTATTCTCTTAGTTGTAAAATCAAGTTGTAAACAACCCCAGTTAAAGAGTATATATTTTATGTATAAATATATTTATGTGCTACAAGCTCATGTGTGAACCCCTGGATAGCTGAGCACATGTGTGATCTGCAGTTCATATGTTGTTTCACAAAGTGAAATCATCCATCCATTGTGGAAACAAAGGCATTCCCAACTCTGGGAACGTGGAGGACCCCATTCCACAAAGGTGCAAGGCTTTCACTTGGCTTTTATGCAAAAAGAAAACTTTCCTAAGAAAACAAGAGCAATTTTCAGGCACTCACCGTACACCCAGCCTATGCAGACACACTCAAATATGGCAACAAAGAGAAGGCACATCCCACTGGCTGCGTAGGAGTCAAAGAGCTGGAAGACATACATCCCACCCTGGAAGGCAAAACGGGAGAGGGGAACAAATATTGTGTTGGCACTGGTGGGAATATTTCACAGCAAATATGTTTGAATTACACGTCAGTCTGTTGGTTCCCTGGCAAGCTTCCTGCTCAATCAAACCAACAACCTTGGTGTTATCAGCAACGCTCTCTGACCACCTGAGCTCATCTCAGTTCCCATGGGATGGACTGACACCCTTGGAATTTCTAGTTTAGGACATCCCAAAGCAAACACCCTGGTTTGTTTGGAAAAAAAATTGATGCACACAGATTGACCTGGCCTGGTGATCTGAAAACCCAAAGATGTTTTAATTTTCTATTTTCACTTCATCTTCTTTATTGATCTCTTCATCCAAAATGTGGTTGTTCCTGCAGAGTAAGCAGCAACCATGATCAGTGCATCTGCTTGGCTGGTGGTGGAATGGAATTTCAGATGGAATTTCCCTGGCTGTGCTGGGTATTTTTGATTAAAACGTTTCCCAAGCTCCGCTGAAGAAGCGAGGACACATCTCACGTTTCAGACGTTACACAGGAGCTGGGAACAGCCTCTCAAGTATTTTGCTGTCACATCCCTGACAGGGAAATGTGTCTGTGGCAAAGGTTCTTGTGTTTTACGTGTTGTGGTGATAAAATTTCCCATTTCTCTCCCCTGAGGAAGGCTCCTCTCACCTCGGTTAACATGATGAGGCCCAGGAAGTAGGACACGATGGAGAGGCCGAGGATGAGCAGCTCCCTCCTGTAGCCCCTGCGGAACACCTTGGGGTACATGTCCACCACAGCTGTCACGATGCTCTCCACACACACAAACTGCAACAAACCACAGGGAAATGCCAGTGAGAGCCGTGTCTCCTCCGCTGCTGGGATTTGTGCTGCCAAACAATTCAAATTTCCTTCTCTATTTTCATCACAGAGAGTGGACGATCCCTGGGGACACTCAACGAGCAGAAGCTCCAACTGAGAGGAACATCTCAGAATTATAAAGTCCAAAGCTGTGGGTTTCCACAAAATTCAAACTGTTGAATTCACTGATATTATCTCAGAGTGCATTTGCCATCTGGGTAGATGGATTAAATAAAAATTAAATCTTTCGAATGTGGCTTCAATGGGAATTAAATCACGTACAAACCCTTCATGGGATTCACTCAGGGCTCTGGGGCAAGGTTTCTAAAATAGACCCCAAAATTAATGCCCAAAAGTGGACTTTGGAATAGTCAAGAGCAGAATCCAGAAATCGCTCATTTAAAAAAAAACAAACAAAAAAACCCAAGAAGACTTTTAAAAATCTGTTAGATCACAAAAAAGAGCAGTTATTAAAACATTAGCTTTAATGATTGAAAATGTCACATGGAACAAGCACTGCTGAGCTTTATTCTACAGCCTGCAATCATAAACTTTCTGAAGCCAATCATGCCAGGAGCAGAGCTGCATGCTAAAGATTCCAGCCACTTCACATTTGAACCCAAACAGCTTTTGCAAATCTGAAACATTCACACAGGGACAACAACTCCTGTGCTGCCCCTCTGCTGCAGGATATGACTCCTCATTTCTTGCCGTGGTGTCTTGCAGTAAAAATACACCGTAGAAAATTACATTATTGCTATCTGATATTCAGCTTCAAAACTCATTGCAAAGTGAATGGGCAGAGACACGCTGGTATTTTACTGAACCGTGATTTTTAATCTTTAAGTTCAAACTGATTTCCATGTTAATAATGAAAGCTGGAGTTAGGCTGAACCAGCCTTCACGGCGAATAATGAAGGAATCTTCAGCAGCACATAAAGATTTAAAATAGGGGCTTGAATGAAAGCTCTGAAGCAAAGAATTAAGTTGGGGTTCAGCCTTTCATCAGGTTAGGTGCTGTTTAGGTGTGATATCCACGTGTTGGGGAGTCTGACAAAGCATTTGAATAGGGTTTGTTTCGTACCTGACTGTCTAATCCCAGGAATATGAGCATCATGAAGAACAGAGCTGCCCACAGAGGAGAGAGAGGCATCATGGTGACAGCTTTAGGGTAAGCAATGAATGCCAGTCCTGGTCCTGGAAAGGAATAAAGGAAGGAGAGTTTATATTTGTGTGAGGAGGTGGCTGAGGTGGAGTTCAGCTCCTCCAGAGCAGCCTGAGCTGGGGGAGACCCCAAAAGTGTGGCCCCTGCTGAGCAGGGCTCACACAGCATCACTTATTCAACTGGTTTAGCTGGACACACCCAGTTTCTCACTCTCCCTGTTCCCTTCCCACTGTGGAAGGTGAGGGAACAGCAGTGTGGATGCTCAGCTGGGGACCCACCACAACTTGAGCCTTCTTATAAGGCAGATAAGAACAAAACACAAGACTGAAAACCTTGACAAACTCTCCACCTCTCAGAGTCCAAACATTTGGTGATGAGGCTTATCAGACACAGAGCCTTGCTCGGCACAGCTCTGCCTGCATCCTGTCCAGAGGGTGCTCCACTTCTCTTAAGGCATCCCAGTGCTCTAAGTTCCCCTTTTCCCGTGTGGATGTGCAGCACTATGAACATCCCTGAATAAATCATAGCCTGTGGTCCTGTGATTGCCTTATATAACTGAGGATCCTATCCTGAAATCTTTATTTCTTTCCTAACCTGGTGCAAGGCAAACATTGGTTCCCATCCTGCTCTGTGTTTCTGGGTTCTGCTGCTGGTGTGGGACAGAATTCACGGGCTGCATATTTCCAGAAATCTCCAAAATTGCACATTTTTGTAACAGCATTCACAGCCTCTCAGAGCTGCTAAAATACCATCTCACCTAGCTCGTGGTTTTATTTATCCATGCCCATTCTCCAGCTGCTTTTTAGGAATGCAGCCAGCTTTCCAAGCAGGGTCCAAAGGCACTATCCCAGCCTCCAAAGGAGAGCTCTGTGCTCCTGCTGCAGTCACTTCAGTGAGGACCTGTCCCACACTGCTGCTTCTCCATTCCATGCAGTATTTACAAGCTCCTATAATTTCCCATAAATAACTATAAGCCAGTTGTACTGAGGGCTTTAGGAAAAGAGAAATATTTTCCATGGGAGCATCGGTGAAGCTCTACTTGCTTTGCAATTTTCCTGCTGATTTTGACCGACTCCAGGAGAGTCATTTCTCCTCCTCATCAGCTCAGCATTACACTGGTCTTCTTTCTTTTTAATATCCTTTTTCTTTTTTTTCTTTTTCCCAAGAAGGAACAAATGCCTGTGGATTTCCATCTGTCTCACGGGAAGAAAATGGAATGTGGGTGAGGGTGAGGATTAACACTCTCAACTGAGCAATGTGTCTGTGCTGAACAAGGTTCTGGGTGCTCAGCTGGAGTGAGTTTGTGTAACAAACTTTCTGAATTTGGTTCTATGCACAGCAACATTCATGTTTTTCACACACAATATATGACCATAAAAAAGTTAAAAACTCTTCCTGCAGCGGTTATTCCGTGGAGTCACCTTATCCACAGGCCATGGCACAGACTGGGAACTCTGGCCACAACATCTGGGCACTTTTTGTTCACTCACAAAACCGGTTTTGGAACTCACCTGATTCTGCAACTTCTGCAATGGGCACGCCTTGTTCATAAGCCATAAATCCAAGAACTGAAAAGATAGCAAAACCAGCAACAAAGCTTGTGCCACTGTTCAAGCAGCAGAGCATGATGCAGTCTCTGAAAATATAAATAGAAAACAGTGCAGTTGATCTCCAGAGCTGGGGTTTCTTTCATCCACTGAGCCAGGGGACTGGCAGAACCCTGGGCTGCAGGAACGGACACAAAGTTGTTCATTAACAGCGAGCTCCCAACTCCAATTATTCCTAAAAACAACCAGGAATAAGCACGTGCAGGAGGACACCATCATAACAGCCCTGCTGGTGTTTTAACTGCTGGAATTGCAAACTCACTCGCTGTTTTCCAATAGAATCTGTAAAAACTGTGTAAAGCTATTGTAAGAATGGTGTTCAGTACAATTTCTCCATCATAATTGTAATAATGTATTCCAGAGGACATGAACTCATTTATAAATTATGAAAATGGTGTCATTTGTTTCCTGGGAAAAAAAGTCCTGTGGTCAGATCTTAGCTCCTTCTATTCCATTTACAGAATATTGGCCATATGCATCCATGCAAAATACAACTCCAGTTTGGTTTATAGACAGATTTAAGAAGCTGTGGGAATGAAAAGCACTGTAGATAATCCAGGCAGTGTGTGTATGCCTAAAAAAGCACCTACCAAGAGGCCAGGGCAGTGCAGGGACAGTGATCTCCAGACAAACACACCCCACACATCAAACCATGACAGGGACAAGGCCAAGGTGAAGAGGAATTTCTTTGTGCCCAGACTGGGCACATCACAGTGGTCAATCACTCCAAAGAAAGGGAGGATCCCCCTGCAGAAAGGTGGGATTTCCCCCAGAGCTGGGGGGGATCTCATTGTCCATGCTGCTCTCAGACAGCACCAGAGGCCTGACAGAGGATGGGGCAGGAACGATTCAGCCCCACAGTCAGTCCTTTAGGGCTGTTTGCCGTGAGAGACTCTTGTGCACTTGAGAAAGTGATAATCTAACCCAGATCTCAAGTAAATCAGCATTCCAACCCACTGGAACACAAGGCAAGCCTGGAGCTGTCTCAATCCCATCCCTCAGTCTGGTTTATCCCCATCCTACCGTGGCTCTGAAGCACATTTTTGTGCAAGATATCCATGAGAAGAGGGGAGCCTGTAAAATCTAACAGGTTCTGAATCCACAGCTTCACTAATTCAACAGTGGGTCGCATCTTGGTCACGGATTTGGTGTTGAGAATCAGAGACAATTCCTACTTTAAAGTCCTGGCATATATTCCCTCAAAATTTCTCTGCTCATCTCCCTGTTTTGTTGTTTGTCTCATTTAGCAATTTTCATCCTCTAACTTCATCCCATCAGTTTATGGAGTTTTAATCTCTGTGGCACATCACCTACAAATTGCTAAAATAAGCTGAGAAATAAAAAAGGATGAATATTCCCATTTGTAATGAAGACTCAGACCTGGACAAGTGCAGTGATGTTCACACTCCTTCCACGCATGGACTCCCTCTAACACTGTTAATTTTTCAGTGAAACACTGAAAATAGAATTCCAACCTGTGATTTATTTGCTTTTCCTATGAAATTGCTTCCTGTAGCCATGCCCAGCCTGGCCAGTTCTACACTTTGGATGTTTTAAAGCAGAATATCCATCCAAAAGAAAGGACTGAGGAGCACAGAGTCCTTTGTGCTTTGCAAAGAAATACAACAATGAAAAGCCAGCACGTTCCTGACCTTCTGAGTGCATTTCAGCCCTGAGGAGCTCTGGAGGGACTCTCACCCCAGCCTCTCTCACCTCAGGGACTGCTGAGTTCAACACTGAGAAATTAAAACTGAGTGTGATGAAACCCTGTCGATAAGAGAGGTCAGAAAGAGGAATTTTTTAATCCTTTGAGGGGAAAGAGAGAGACTCCTTCAGTGTATGCCAGATGATGCCTCCACTGGGCACAGCCTGTTTTCCTCTGATAAGATTTATTTTAGATAATTCCCAGCCTTCAAACGCAGCCTGAACAACAAGACCTTTCCTTCTGAGGAATATTTGCCACGGGATCTTTGAGAGCTGCTGGTTCCTGCGTGTGAGACAAAGGCAGGTCCAGGGACAGAGCCCAGCTGGACGATCCCACTGAACAGGAGGATCCCAGGGATCTCCGCTCCCAGGAAAGTCTGGCAAACCATGGTACAAAATAGCCACAGGGCACCTGAGCATTCCTGCAGGGAAATGGGAAAAAGGGAACCTGAGGGGATTGTCAGCACCTCCAGCCAGTGAGGTACCTGGTTTTTTCACATTTTTTTCCCACAACCACAGCTGAATCATTTCATCCCCAGTGAGACACGCCCAGGCTGAACACAGATGCTCTGGGGACCCAGCAGTGTTTCCTTTCCTATTAAAAAGATAACCCTTAATTTTCCTTCCTTGGCAGGAATTCTACCAACCCCTAAACTCCTGGTTTTTATCCCATAGGCAGATGTGTGTAACCTGTAGTTCAGCCTTTTTTTTTTCTGCTGTGGGAAGAAAGACTGGGAGGGGGATCTGGATCCATTGTTTGTGAAACCAGTGAGTTTTAAAACACAAGTGCTCAAGAACCATTGGAAGGACAACATGAAATTTTCATGCCCACCCTTGGCAGGAGGACATCAGATCCTGACTGAAGGCCAGACTGATTTCAAACGAAAGGAAAACTTCAAATTTTTATGAAAACTTCACATTCTTCCAAATTAAATTCCTGCCAATCAGCTGAATAATTCAAGATGTGCAGCACTTCTCCTCTCCCTGCCTGACAGGCAGGACACTTCTGAAAATTCATTCTGCTTTCCTCCAGGAGCTCCTCTGAGCCCACAGAGCCCTTGGCACCCCTCCAGTTACTTCCTCACCTGTATGGATCCCCTCAAGACCAATTCCCATTTCTCCTTCCCTCCCAGACTAGAAACCTGACAAAGGACACATCTTCAGGGCCTAAAAGTTCTGTCCATGTGTGAAATCACCCCTTTATCTCCTGCTCCCCAGTGGGAACAGGAGCTGACTCCTGGTTGTACCTGGGAATTGCAGTGTCCAGCAGGGAGCTGGGTGCAATTCCAGAGCACTTGAAATAGGAACAAGGACATTTCCCTCTGCTGTCTGAGGGGCTCAGAAGTTATTCCAGCCCTTAAGATGCTGTGAATGGATTAGGAATTCTGAGCTTGATAAAAATTAGAGGAAATGTGGGTACGCCTGTCTTTTATTCCCATGGGAGAGCTCTGCCTGCTGATGGCACTGCCAGTGCTTTCATCTTTTCACTTTGGATGGAAGCTCTGGGACATCCAGGGAGGAGCTGCATTTATGTCTTTCAGTGAAACACAAGTCAGGACACTAAAACCAAATTTCCCGTTCAAAGATGCAAAGTGACTTCTGCGATTCATTTACAAAGTTAACGAATTAAATCAGGTTTAAATCTTAAACTCCTAAGAAAAGACCCACGTGCCCCTCACATTTTTCCATTTCCCACTAAAATACCTCTTTCCATTATTTACCACTGCAATTTTCCCCTTAGAAAAAAACAAATTGAGTAAAACAGAGCAGAAAGAGTTGATGTTACAGACTGCGGAGATTGCAGGAGGCAAACCCACAGCTCGATTTTATTTTATTTTATCAAAGTACTAGTTAGAACACAAATTTAATTGTGCTTTCCACATCAGAGCTCTGTTTGTGTCCTGCCCTGCTCAGCTCAGCCTCATTCAGCACTTCACTGCCGTCCTGCTCCTTCCCTCAGACTCCTGCAGAACCACACGCCAGGGCACATCAAAATCTATTTCCTGGCTGGGAAACCTCTGAAACATTTTTGGGAGGGGAATGGTGAAGCCTGGATTCAGCACAAGGTGTTTGTCCTGCTGCTGGATCGTGCTCGGGAGTTTCGGAGCAGAGTTTTCCAAGCTGAGCTCCGGGGTCAGAGGGAAGGAAGGGAAATTACATAAGCTCAACGCATCAAAACTCCTGCTTTTTGTGATGGGTTACAAAACCTCAGGAAAAAGATTCCTGCGCTCCTTGAGGCAGTGACAGAATAGTTTCTAGCTGGGAAGAAACTGGAAAGAAATAAAAATGAAATTGAATAAGAGAGGAAAGGAGTGGTGCCTTTGTTAAAGCATCCCTTGTGCTAATTAGGGAAAATGTTTATTATCAGCTGCAGGACATCATCCTTTTCCCTCTTCCTTTTCCCTCTTCCCCCTTAGGGAAGGCATCGTTATCTGAAGGGTGTAGGGACCCACACCACTTTCTGCAGCAGAACATTTTGTCTTGCTAAGACATGGAAAGAAGGAGGCATTTCCTAAAACTCTCTCCTGAACTCTCCAAGTAAAACTGTAATTTAGAATTTAAATACAGTTTTGGGGGCTTGGGGATGGTGTGCTTGGGGTTCTTTCGCTTTTGGACTGAATTATTTCCTTTACAGAACAATGAAATTTTAATTCTCTGTCTGGAGTCCATAATGGAGTCACTACAATCAAACTGTCCTTGTAGGAATTGTAGGAAAACTAATAATTACTGATGCCAGGAGAAAAAGGTAGTGCTCTTATTCCTGCCCATGCCAGTAACATGGAATGGGAATCCTGTGTGAATAACATCCTTTTGACATTGATTCAGGAAAGATTAAAACCTCCTGAAGTCATTAGGAACTCCCTCATTGGGAATATAGACAAGCCATGAAATGCTGCCCATTCCCTCTGTGCTCTGGGTAGGGTCTGCAAACTTGCCCCCAAAAAATGGGAAAAAGTGACATTCAGAGCATAGGCCAAACTCAGGTGAGTTTTGACAACAATTTTTTGGTAGTATTTTTTTTTAAAAAAAGCAGCTCAAATAATGCACACTCATGCAATTCATTACACATCTGAAATTCTATATTTTTACATGCAAGTGTGGACTGAGGGGCTGTGGCTGTGCAAGGGCCAGACACGAGCAAAAGGGATGAAAACACCACATTTTGGAGCAGAGCTCCTCTGCAGCAGCGACAGGAAACACTGGGGATCTCTGCCCTGCCAAAACCACGTGGGTGTGCTCACGGTTATTCACAGAAACTGGAAAAGGGAAGCGATTCCAAGAGAAGCTCAGCCTGTGGACACCCCTGGCCCCGAGAGCACCGTGGAAGCGTGGAAGGCGTTACCTGTAGCAGTTGTTGTTGTAGTTGTTGTAGCTCCCCAGGGCTGTCAGGCACCCCAAGCAGATGGCGTAGGAGAAGAAGATCTGTGTGCCAGCATCCACCCACACCTGGAGACGGGAAACAGGGAATGCCTCAGGATCGGCAGGGAAGGAATCGCCCTCGTGCAAATACGGGCTGCGAATGTGCACAGGCAGCTCTGCAGGTTAAGAGAGTCTGGCAAACCTTTTACAAATCACAACGTTGGAAAAAAATTCCCCCTCTCCTTCCTGGAGGTGTAAACAAGGAGTAGCTCAGCTGGTCTTTCCAGGCTCAGCCTAAAGTAGGAAGAGACACAGAATTCCTGGAGAGGAACGTCCCCCAGTATAAATTCTTTAATGGCTTTGTTAGCACTGTATGGTGTTAGTAATTGCACCCTAAAGAGAATCATCACTTATCTCACTCCTATTGGCTAGTTATTTGTTCAAATTTAAAAAGGTAGTGTGAATAAATGCTCTAAAGACAAAGTGTGCCATTCACAGATAACATAAATTAAGCTGAGGAAAGAGAAAGGATAACTTCTCCAGGGAAAGGGTGTTTTCAGCAATATTTAATAGCTCCAACAGGCACAAAGCCGTGGTTCTGCCCACTGTACAATTAACAAATACAAGTTCTGTAGAGCTTAACAAGTCAGTACCTTTCTAATATCATTCATATCCTAAAGCGAAGCAAACACTGAATTCTGAACCAGAGAAAAGAAAAAGGAAGCAGGAGCTGACCCAGTGGGATTCTTCTCCTCAGAGCAACCTCAGAACATTCATAGGCAGGGTTTTTTTAACTTTAAAAGTGCTGCAACCAAGAAATTTGTTTCCCCTGACCAGTCTGGAGGTGGAGGTACCCCCTGAACTCCTGGTTTTGCCCTGGGAGTGATGTGAAGAACCCACACCCAGACGGCTCCAATCCAATGAAATCCTGCCCCTGGATTCCTGGGATAAATTCTCTCTCCAAGTTCTTTGTTAAAGCAATCAAAGCACCAAACCCTGACTGACAACCAGAGGCAAAGCAGCCATTCCCTGCTGTGGGTTTGGACAGGGAAGAGGGAACACAGGTTCCCACAGGAATTCCAGGACTAAGAACAGCCCTCAAATCCTCGTAAACACACGGAGGGGATGTGTTTGTTTCACGTGGGATCGAGTGAGACCTTGCTCTCCGGAGCTGTTGAGTGTTCCTGTTCAGAAATAACATTAAGATCACATTTGATTTCCATCAGTGCCTTAAAGGGCTTCATTGCTGTCATCCCGAATAAGACACAGCTGCTTACATCCCAGAGCTTCTCCGTGGCCCAGGAAAAGCTGCACGGGGAGAGGCTTTTGACAGACAGGCTCTTTAACGAGGTTGGAAGCTCCCAAAAAGCTATGAGGAGCAGAGGTCAGCTGCAAATGCACGGTCTTCTGGGGCCCAGACAAAAGCTGGGAGACTGGATCAGCACGTGGATGCTTCCCTTTCCATCCTTCCTGGGGGAAATGGGGGCACAGGAGGAGGGCAGTGGGAAGTGAGAAGCTCCAGAGCCGCTGGAGCAGAGAGCACGTCCCTCTGGAGGCCCTGGGTACCCAGAGAGAAAAGCAGATCAAATTCTGGCCATGAGTGATGCTATTTCCTAAAGAAAACAAACTGGGATATCAGACAGTGATTCAGCCTAAAGAGTGGCAAACACTTTGTGAGAAACATGTTCTGCAAAGAAACATTCCCATATTCTGTGGAGGATTGAAGAGCCTTTTGTCTTTGTTGTACTACAAGACATCAGTCTGGAAATTCCATCAGAACTCGGGGCTGGTGTTTAAACAGGAAAGGGGAAGCAATTTTATTTACTGAGTGGAATAACAGAACCAGCACAGCTTTTTTTGGGTTGTATGCTCAGGGGACCAGTGACATTTAATTTGTGATCACCATTCATATTTCAATTTCGTGTTCCTAAACTGGCAAAACCTGATCAACAGAGTGGCAAATAGGGAATTAAATTCAGAAAACACAGGTGGATTTTTGGTAGCTGAAAAACCACGAGAGCTGGTCTAACTCTGGTGTATTTTTGCCAGACATGCCAACACTTTAAAGCCATACAGGTGATATTTTAGATCAGTTCTCCATCTCCCTGCCCCAACACCAGTGAATATTTGACATGCAGCATCACACTGAAAGGTGACACAGCTCGGTATTTTCTGACATGGGTGAAGCCCAGAGGAAAGGACCTGGACCAGAGAACTCCCTGTGTGTGCTTTATGAACTTTGGACCTTGTAAACCCTCAGTTAGTGATAATTAATTCAAGTCAACATTCATAAACTTGGGGATTTAAACTGTTTTACAGCTTCTGTCAGCTCCTACTTTAAAAACACGGAACTAAGTCCTTGCCAGCTTTTTCCATCTCATATAAAAAGGTTCCACGCCAAAACAGGGTTAAAATTAAAGCACAAAACCTCTGATAATTGACCCTAATACTTGAAAAACCCAAATGCCAAAGGGCAGAACCTTCCTATCTCCTGTGTTATGTTTCTCACCCTCTTTAGAGCTGCTCTCTGGCCACGCCAGCCCAGTGCTGAGCACCCAGCACAGCCACTGCCCAGCTCCTGGACAGGAACCATTCCCTTCCCCCAGCCCCTGGGATGGAGCTGTGTTCCCAAAGGGAGAAGGGGATGTAACTGTGGCATCACCTGCTTGCTCCAGGCAGGAATGAGGCAGGGCAGTGAGAGGCTGTGAATCCCCGCTTCCCGTGTTGGAGTGGGAAGGTGGAGCAGAGCTGCCTGAGCCCTGATCCCCTCTCCGGGGCTTTCCCACACCTCAGGAACAGCTTTCCATGAGCTCACACACAGCAGCCTCAGCTGATAACCCATGTTGGTACAAACAATCCCCCAAAACAGGATAAACAGGAACTTTTTTTACTAAAAATGGGAAGTGCTGCGTTGCAAAATGCAGCTCTCAAATCTGCCAATACCCTGATATTAAATCTGCCTGGGCAGCCTTAATTTGGCCTCCTTGTGGCAGGTCTAGGGCACAATCTCCATTTCCATGGGTATTCCCTCTGCCCAGGGAGATGAATCAAGCTGGACAAACACAGGATCCTGCTGTCTGGAGGATCCCTTGCCTCCTTTGTAGCTCATGATAAAGCAGGATCAGGAAGAAAGGAGGGGGATGTGCTGTAGTGAAGACAACAGAACCCTGCTCTGGAGAATTAGACTCTTTTCATGTCCCTGCTGTAAAGTTTCTGTGGGATGTTATGTCCATAAATCACTCCAACCAACCTTTTCTCACATGTTCCTTAGCTTGGCCGTCCTCTAATGGGCAGCCAAAGAGAGGGACAAAGTTACTGAGCACTCACTTTGCAGTTGAAGTGAATTAAAGCCACATCTTGAACAACTGAAAAAGCCAACTCCAGTTTAAAAAACCAACTCCAAATTGAAAATCCCCAAAAGAGTGATGGCCTCTCATTTTAGTCCCAACAGAAATGTCTCTCTGTCAGTAAGATGGGGTCATGCCATCCACTGAAAATGAAATAAATGAAATAAATGAAGCATGAAATAAGTCCCTCTGAAGGGCTGAGCCATTTCGTGCCATGATCAAGCCCCATGCAGTGAATTTACAGGGCCAAGTGAGAGGGATAAAACAAAATATTGCATAACTGTCCTGACATGAGCTTAGCTGGGGCTGTACCTGCACAAAGCACAGACCTTGGGGAAAACCTGTTCTGTGCTGATGTTGATTATTTCCATAATGCATGGAATAAAAAACAGTGGTGTTCACCTGAAGGAACATCTCTAAATTCCAGGGTTTTCTCTGACTTTGTACCTTCCCTTTACTTTCTGTCTTGTCTGGATATATTTTGTATTTGCTCCTGTGCAGCTGTTATGAAATCCTGCCAAGAATGCAGGGAACATCTCCCAGGACAAACTGCCTTTGACTGGCACTTCCATGAGCTTTTGGAGTCACAACAAACAGCTGGATAACTCAGCAGGTGTAAAATCCTTCCACGTCTGGGGAACGTGGGAAAATTAGGTAGCTATTTTCAGCCTGATCCTCCTACGAGATATGTAGGGCTTTATTTTTAAAAAGAAATATATTATGTTGTCACGTGAGAAGGTTCATTTTACACCTCAGGGGCTGCTGAAGAGCCACGGTGTGGGACAGGCTCAGGAATTGTGTCACTGCCCAGGTGACACTTTGGGGTTTCAGTGTAATGGCTGATCTAAAAGAGCTGCAACACCCCAGTGTCTCCAAACAAACAGGAACAACAGTGGAGCACCAGGAGGATTCTCCCAGTAAATAAAACGTAGATATTGTTGCTCTCTCTGCCCCTGGCCTTTCCTACAGCCCATGGTAATTTGTACCCACGCAGTTCATTTGGCTTCCTGGAGTATTCCTGTCAAAATCAAGGGCATGAATTCCATGTTGATGCCCAAGCACTGGCTGGAATGTGCATCCCAGGGCTGTAGCATCATAAATATCCACCTGTATTTTTCCTCATTCTTAACAGTGAGCTTGAACACCCAGTTCAGCTGCAAAGCTCAAAGCACCCTTAACTCCAGAGTGGTTAATGACAATCCTATAATGAAGGATTTCTGAGAACATGGGAGAACTCACAGGCCAGTTAAAGGCTGTGCTTGCTCTTTAAAACATGATGTTCCAAACGTTGACAGTCATTTATTTCCCATTTTGTTACCAGAGAATGAGCAATCACTTCAGGTTTTCTTTTAATTTAAATTATTCATTACTTTTTGATGAATCCCAGCAGCGTTTGTATTTTAAAAAGCAGTTTGCCTTTGGTTTCAAATGAGAATTTCAAAAATAAAGCCTTTGCTGCCAGGAGATAATAAATGAAATTTCAAGGTGAAGGCACAGAATAGTTGCAGAATTTTATCACAGTACAAATGACTGAATAAAACAACCTGTTGCCCAATAGGCTGAGGTCTTGATCTTGAGGCAGCACCTGCACTTAAAGAGTAACCCCATCAGAGATGAGGCAATTACCAACATGATAATTATGAGCACTAGGAGAAGCTTTGAGAGAGTCAAACCATTTCAAACCTACCCCATGCCTTACCCTAACAAAGGATTCCTTCCTATCCTCTGGAATGAGCTAAGAGTGGTTCAGCTCCAAGCATGTCGGCAAGAGCTGAGAATAGGGCTGAGAACTTCTGACATAAAACTATAGGAAAGGCCAAAATAGATGCTAAAAAAAAAAAAGATTAAAAAAAATGCAATTTCAAATAGCTTTAGGAAGAGGCCAAAGTCCCAATTTTACTCTGTCCTTTCATCTCCTGGGTGTTTATTTTCCATGAGTTGGTCTTTCAAGCTGCTTTCAGTCCCCAGCTCAAACACGAGGCTGGAAGGAGCTGGGATTGAAAACCAGGGGGAATTTCTGCTGTCACCCCACAGAAAACACGGGGTGCTCATGCTGGGAACTTTCACACACAATTCCAAGGACACCCACATGGAGAGACAGAGCCCCCCAAGCTGTTCTGCCCTTGCTGAAGTTCCCCACACAGTGAGCTGCATCATTTTTTATTTACAAGGCTCCTTTTCTCAGTCTCAGTCTGAGATCCCATGTCTCAATAATAAAGGACAATATCATCACTAAGGTGAACTTTTGATGACTCCAGGAAATTATTATTCAATTATTATTATGAGAATTATTGTGCTGCTTGCAGAGTGCCTGCACAGCTCAGGGTAATGTGCAATGAAAAGAATCATTCCCTAAATTGCACTTCATTACACTCCTCTGCCACAAGCTCCATTTATATATATATATAAAAATATATATTCCAGGAAAAATTCTAAAACACGCAGCAGTGGAGGACTGAGCACTTTACATCTGATCTTACTCCAATTAAAGTGCCTTTTTCCCACCTTTCTCATTATGAAAGACATTCAGCTCCACCACAGGCTCTTCTGCTGGGCCTGGTGTGGCACAGGAGAGCAGGGGACGAGAAACAGGCTGGGCGTGTGCACACTGGGAGGAAGGACACAGGTCTGGACCTGGCTGCTTTTTTGACACTTCTCACGTTCCTTAAGATGAAAAATGTTATCTATTCCCACAACCACAAAGGCAGACAGAGATATTTTGGATATTTTCAGTGCAGAACGCAATTCGCTGCCATCAACCCAAACCCCTGTGCAAAGGCAGGAAAAATACAACCCACCCGTTTGCATTTGCTCTCCAGTCACTCTCTCGCAATCAGCTGAGATTTCTCCCTCAATAGCAGCTGACACAAGACTCAGCTGAACGTCTGGGCTGTGCAGCTGCCAAAATACGGGATTCAGGGGTCAGGGTTCTGTTCTATTTGCAAAACAACCCAAACACTTGGAAGATGCAGACGTTCAAAGAGAATAAATCCATTCCTTGCACGCATTCTGCTCGTCTCCTGGCTAGCAACACACTGAGATGGGTCTTATTCCTAGGAATCCTGCAGGCAAAATCGAACAGGGAAGGGTAAACTTCATTATTTCAATTTTCCCACTTAATCAACACCGTTATTGCACCTTTTTCATATTTGACTAGAAAATAGTCTTGGTATATGATTAGTTTTTAAAAAAACCCTACAAATCTTCTCAACAGAGTTAATTTTAAAAGACACGTTTGTTTAGAGTTATTTCACAGAATTAAATTAGTTAATCCCTGGGGTCCCAGCAAAAACCTTTTTGCTGATTAGGAAAATACAGTTTCCCACTTGAAAATAAATTCTTGGAACACCCAGTGAGTAAAACAGGCTGTTATAACACAATTTAAAATAACTTTTCTGAGTAGAATATCAGTTTAGCTGAAGAGACAGGATAAGGCTCTGAGAATTTTTGGGATGTTCTTCACAATAAACGACTCTGGATGTCGCTGCCTCGACAACTACACTGCCAGCAGCGAGACAACATAATTCTGATCTATTTATTTTACAGTGAGTACACCCCTTGAAAAGTATGTCTGTTATCCTCTCTACATTTATTGAACCTGTGCTAGAAGTGTGAATGGAAAAAAATAAGGATATAAATCAGACTATCCACTGAAAATGTGCCTCGGGCTGCTCGCAGAGGCAGCTGTCCCGACAGTCATTGATGTCAAAATGTTCGGTGTGATGTTGTGCAAGTGAAGTTCAGCTCCTCCAGGCTCATCCACACGGCAGGAACAGCCCTAAAATATCCCTCAGTTATCTCCGTGCAGCCCCAGCTCCAAGGAGTTGTGGCAAAGGGTGCCTGTCTTCAGAAAAGGAAAGGAAAAACCCCACTGGATCCAAGCACCCTGGCACCAGCCACGTTACCTAAAATAAATAAGCTCTTTAGCCCCTGCCCCCTGTCCCCAAATGCCTTCTTGGGAAAAAAAAAAAAATTATCTCAACTCAGTGGGAAATGCCATTAAATGGGGGAACTAAACCAAAACAAAATATGAGCTGTGCATTGTGGGGAAGGACCAACCAAAAAGTCGCGTTTTGGATGCAGGAGTGGGTTTGTTTCTGAAGTTTACTACCCAGGGCTTTGGAAACAACACAGCTCCTGAAAGCAGAGCCTTCATTAGAGCAGGAAAACACAGCTTAAACGGCCAGGCAGAAAATGGCTGAATTAAGCTCTTTTTCCCTCTCTTTAATGGTGGCGATTCTCAAAAGATTCAAAGTAGGTTAGGAGAAGAATAAAACAGCTATGTTTCTAGTGTCTACCTGACAACAGCTTTTGTGGAAGTGAATAATTACATGAAAATCACTTCCTTTCCACCTCTCTTTGGGATTTCTGTGGGTTGCTAGGCAGTCTCTCTCCTACCTTCTGCTAATGTCACTTCCAGGGGGCTGAATACACCATATTCATCGGGAGAACGGAGGCTCGGGGGGAGAAGGACCTAAATACTCGGAGTTTTGTTTATTCATTGCTGCCTTTGGAGCCCAGCACTATAGCTGGGATCACTTTCCAGGTATTGAGATGCTAATTCTCCGAGGTGGTGCTGTCAGCCAAGTACCACCCTGCTCCAACGGGACAGGACCTTCCTCAATCCCGGAGCCGCAGCAGTCGCACGTTCCTGTGGCAGCACCCGGTGTGGAAAGTCAGATATCCCCCAAAAGCATCCAGAGGGTCCTGCAGGGGCTCTCTTTTCCTCCTTCTCACTGCTTTTCATGGGTGAAATGGTGGTTGTTGTAGGACTGGTTTGCTTTGCTGAACTCCTTAACCCAAATTCAGGGGATGTATTGGTGGCCTTGGTGTGATTCCAGAATGAGCAGGCACGAGGTGCAGTTGTACTTCCCTGTGGAAATCAGGAGTGTGTTCACAGAGATGAGGAGCCATGAAATCCTTCCCTGGGAGGGTGGGGAGGCCCTGGCACAGGTTGCCCAGAGAAGCTGTGGCTGCCCCATCCCTGGGAGTGTCCAAGGCCAGGTTGGATGGGGCTTGGAGCAACCTGGGATAGTGGAAGTTGTCCCATCCCATGGCAGGGGTGGGAGTGGATGGGTTTTAAGGTCCCTTCCAACCCAAACTACTCTGTGATTGTCCCTACATTAAGAAAAGAAATAAACATCATCCAAAATATCCCTCTCTGCTGCAGGGTGCTGGCTGAGAAAATAAGCTGGAATTCTCCTTCCAGAGTGATTGTAGGAAGGGCAGCAAACCCAGTGCCAGGTTCTGAGGGGGTTTAAAAAATGTCTTTGATTTTCAAACTCCAATTTCAATCTCCTGAGCCTGCGCTTCTCTTTGATTCTGGCCTTAGCAGTTTTCATCCTCAAAGTTACCTCACTCAGCCCAGCACAACAGGAGACAGGGAAGAGACCAGAGGCTTTGGATTCACTTCCCAGTCAGCATCTTCTGACAGCAGGATTCAAATCCCTCGAAATATGTAAGGAGACACCTGACAGTACAAGGTGAACGCAATATTTAAGAGCTATTACTCATATTAAAACATGTATGTCCCTATGAGAACAGGGTTTAGGGGGGAAAGAAAGTATCTGGAAGAGTTCTTTGGTCTGAGCAATAGGAAATGAAAACTGTCTTCAGTGGATTGATAGCTTAAATTTGGGAATCTGGCAAGCTTTGGGAATCTGGAAACCTTGCTATTGATAAAAGGCAAAATACCATTTAATCAAAATATCTTTTTAAAAAGGTATCGAAAAGAGGCACAATATCATTAAATCACAATATCTCCTGGGAGCAGCACCTTTTTTTTTCACTGACTCATTTCTCTGAAGTGCAAACCAAAAGCCAGGAGTTCAGGGCAGCAGGATGCTCTGCATTGCTCCCCTGGGATGTTCCTCAAGAACTGACAGTTCTTAAGTACAGAAAATCATCCCACCTTCTGGAAAGGTAAAATCAGTGCCTGCTGAGCATCCCAGGTTCCAGTTTGCTGTAGAGCCCTCTTGCCTTAAAAAGCATCAAAAGTTCTGCCTTCTCCTACACTTTCACTATAGAAAGCTTCAGGCATTTGGAAATAAAATAATTTTTTTTCGTTCTGTGCATGATACGAAAAAGCACAAAGAACAACCATTGCCTTTCTTTCTTTTTTCAATGGAGAGTCTATTTTCAGTGTCCTAGAGACAGCAGCATTTACCAGATCTTTTAGGAAGCCTGTTAATGTAATTTCCTATAAATGATAAATAAAGATGCTCAATTTTGTAAAATAAATGCAGGAACTGCAGGCAACTAATTTTTAAAACGAGGGTGCTGATTAGTGTTCCACTTTCCTGAGACACCACCAACAAATGCCCATATTTGGCAGCTCCCACAGACACCAGAACGCACTCACAGGAGTTTCAAAATATTTACACTCAATTGCACCGAGGCATGGATGGGAGAGGTGACCCTGACTGATTTCTGCACTATTCCCAATCCAAACCAAGATGGTTTTAAGGTCTTTTTCCTTAAAATATTCTATTTGCAGCACATTTGTCAGGAAGCAGGGCCCTGGGGTGGGTTTGGCTTTTGGGTTTTCAGGGGGATGCAGGAGGTTTGGCAAAGGTAGTGGGGTCCATCTCCTCTCAGCAAGTTCAGGACACCCAATTGCTGTTCCAGATCTGCTCCACTGTCATATCCCAGTGCCAAAGCAAACCCTTCTCCAGGGGATTTTTTGTTAACTCCTCTTACTGTCTCAAGTTGCTCGTTCAGCACCCTTGAAGCCTGAGGAACACTGGAGATACTCAACCCAGCACTCAGCCCTGATGTTTGGAGTGTTTGCAAAGGGGAAATGTTTTGTTTAAGAATCATTATTCAAAGAGTTCATTCAGAAATTAAGAGGAAGCTACACTTGGGTTATTGTTATTAGGTAAGATGTTATTTAATTTACCTTCTTTAAAAATAACAATTCTCAAGAATTCTTTTCGAGCAATCTTAAGAATACTTCTCCTATAAACTGCACTTTTAAAAGAGCAGTTCAAACCAGAAGAAAATACAGAAGCACGAGGGTAATTTGATCTGAAATTCTTCCTTTTACTGAAAACAGCCTAAATCTTGTCCAAACCCAAGTTTCCCATGAGGGGATTTCCATTCACTTCTGCAATTTAGACACTGTCCAAGTACCCACTGATGAATGTTAAAATTGTACATAAACCCTGACTGGGGCAAAGTTTGACTGGGGGGTGAAATGCTGAGTATTGTATATGTGATATCCTTTAAACAGTTACTGCTGTGGGATGCTGATCCAAAGGAATCAGAGGTTTTAATGAAATAATGTGTTATTCTCGGTAATAACTGGGAATATTCTCATTGGCCATAAGCAGGTCATGTGAAGAGTTAATATATATATTCTGCTACTCTAATATGGCATTTGGCAAATTATGGGCTTGAGGACACAATATCCACAGTAAGAATTTAAAAAACACACTCATCTCTTACATTATAAAGACTTTCAAATGGAGCTGGGTTGGAATAATCAAATGTATGCTATAAATACTCATCTAAATAAAAAAAGAGCCCTCAGGAATATATTTAAATTTTCTAAGCAATAAATCAAAGTTTATCTCACCAAAGCTAAACTATGTTCTTCACAGCTTTGTTCACTCCAGAAATCCCTTACAGACAAAACAATTCCCTGACTGCCAATCCCTTGCAGAAGGAACCCTAAAGGTGGCAGTGGGGTATTAGGGCAATTGGAGGAAATATGGTAAAATATCCTTATACAGAGACTCTACCCTTTTATAACCTGTCACAGAGACGGAGAAATTCCGTGTTAGGGTCACTGCATGACCTTCGGTCACCCAAGTTGTTAATTGGGACTTTGCATATGCACACAACACCTCATTAACTCCTGATGAAAAGAATTGCCGTCAACTGGAGACTTTGTGTCAAGGGATATCTGAAACTGTTCTGGCTCTACTATCAATATAACAGGTTTTTTCCCAGCTTGGATCCTGCAATGAGCTCTAACAACTCCACTTGATTCCTTGGATGAGGGCGTGCACACACTGACGGGCACTGGCAATCCAGGGCCACACCAGACCGAGTGAGGACAGCTCTCTTAAAATGTGCTCTTCGTGGTTTTTTCATATTTTTTCCTGTTTGTTTGTTCTTGCATCATCTACAGCAGCAGCACCAGCATGAAAGTTTGCTTGGGGCACTCAGTGCACTAAAGATTTCATTCCCACTTTCCCAGGTCAGATCCCATCGCATCCCTACCTTCCTCCTACTGTGTTGGCACTGGGGCCGAGTCACCTTTTCCCTGCCCATAGTTCCTGCTCACACAGCCTCTGCTGTCAGTGCCTGCAGGCAGCAGGTGTCTCTAAGGGAATGCTGAGCGTCTCCTGACTCCATGGAAAGCAGGGCAGCAGTTCCCAACCCGCGGCATCGCCGCTCTCCAGCGGCAATAAAAGCCCCAAGGCAGCTGGAGCTGGAGTGGGCAGCGTGGCTCTGCCCGAGGTGAGGAACACATTTCCCCCTCTCAGCTGCCCTGGCACGGTGCCCTGGGTGGGCACCTCCACGCTGGAGCCTGGCCCAGCCCCTGGAACGGTGCCACTGGCAGCTGCGTCGCAAAAATGAAGAAACCAATGGAGTTTCTATAGCGCAGAATTCATCTCTCCCTCCCTTTTTCCACAGCCTGCTCCTTCTGTGCCTTCTATACTTGGAATTGGAAACATGACAGAAGCTGCTGGTAAGGCTTAGAAACTGCAAACAAAAGAGATAAACTCCCCCCAGGAGAGATTATTGTTCCTAAGGGGTTTTTTTTTAAGTGGTCAGCAACCACGTGGTGGAAGGTGATGGAAGCCTATTTTTATTTTCAAGAACACTTCGGAAAAATCTGTCACCAAAAGCTCTTTAGAAACCTAAGTAATTGTGGTTGAAGAAAGTCACTGCTGGAAAAATCTCTAGGGAACAACCTCCTGGAAGGCCCCAGGGGACACGCTGACCGTGAGCCAAGAGTGTGGCCTGGAGCAAAGAAGAGCAGCAGCATCCTGGGCTGAGGATGAGGAAGAGCACGCTGAGGGAGGTGGGGGATCCTTTTCCGCTGCCAAACACCACAAATTCAGTGCTGGGGTCCCAGTTCAGGACAAACAGAGACTTACAGGAGTCCAGTGAAGGGTTACAGGTTAAGGGACTGTTGCACTTAACATGAAGGCAGAGGTGGGGAGAGCTGGGACTGCCCAGGCTGGAGGAGGCTCAGGGGATGGTATAAATGTGTAGAAATAAATACCTGCTGGGAGGGAGTACAGGGCAGGGAATCAGTGTCTCCTCAGTGGTGCTGACAGAAGGACAAGAGGCACTAACTGAAACAGAGCAAATTCCATTTAAACTGAAGAAAAACATTTCATGGAGAGAGTGGTCAAGCCCTGGAACAGGCTGACCACAGGGAGCTTGTGGAGTCACTGTCCTTGGAGAGCTCAGGACCTGACTGGACAGAGTCTTTGGGGGAGTGGCAGTGGGTTTGTAGTTGGACTCCATGATCTTCAAGGTCTTTTCCAAGGATCCCATGGTCCTGACCAACCTGCTCTGGGGGTTCTATTTCAACAAGCATTTCCTGACCTGTTGGCATTTACTTCACCTCCATTATCCTCAGGACACTGCACCTGCAGGGTGGGCCCCCCAGGACAGGGAACCTCCCAGGAGAGGCTGGGCAGAAACCAGCCAGAACCCCAATGTTAAATGTGGACTCTTGTGTTTAACAGTTCTCAACTGACCCATCCGTGATTAATTGAATTAATTGATACTTTCAGCCTCCCACATCCTCTAGCAGCGAGTTCCACCATTTAGTTATTCATTGTGTGAAAAAGCACATTCTTTTGTATTTTTCTAAACCCACTACATCTCCATTTTTATAGACTTTTGCCAAAGCCAAGGCAGGGTTCCAGGAGGACCTCCTGAGTTCCTGGCTGACAGCCACCCAAACAGGGAATGGTGCCTTGGCTGTGGAATCAGGAGGGCTGTGCTCCATTTCCACATTTGACAGTGTGTAAAAGCTTTTTTTTTTTTCTTTTTTCTTTTTGCCTTTTCACAAAAAAAACCCACCAGCGACTGTTGGGTATATAGTGCCTTGAAATGCTATTTAATGAGCATCACAAATAAATACAAATCTCTGAGCAGCCACTCCAATTATTCAATTTTCTCCAATACCACAGTCCAGTTTCCAGTTAATATCCACAGAGCAACTCTACTATATTTTATTTCTTTAAGAACCCCATATTTATTGCCTAATGACCAAAAGGAAAAATGAAAAATCTTTTTCAATTTACCAGGAATGTCTCTGGAAAATCCCCCAAGTAAACGCAGTGTTTAATAAACCCATTAAAAAGGCCAAGTGACAACTTCTGACCCACCATTCTGTGCCACAAAGAAATGCTTAATTGAAGGCAGCATTGATTTCATGCTGCCCACATAATAGTCTAAATATTGCCCTTCACAAGCATAATAAAAACCGAGTGCTTCGGCAGGATAAATACTAAAGACACAATTAAAAGTTAATTATCTTTTCTAAAGAGTAACCTCAAAGCACAGAGAACTGAAATCTTGTGCAACGTATTCCTTTTAACTATTGGTGCTGACAATACAGGTCAGCAATCCAAAAGGGACAGACAAGAAAGCATTTCACTTTATTCTAATTTAATCACATTTCAGTCAGCCTTCATCAAAGCTACAGATGTGGATAATCCCACCCTAACGCAGCAAAAGTTGCCCCAGAAAACTGTGAAAAGCCATAAAGTTAACCTGGAGCATAAAGCACTTTATTAAAATATCTTTTTTCATTTGAGAACTCTCATTTTCTGCTTAATATGATTTCATAGAACGGAAAGGATTCAAATTGCTATCAGGACACCTAACCACAAACATTTTTGCACTTTAGTTACTCATGTGCAAAGGGTACTTATTTAGATATAAATACATAACAAAAACCATGTTCACTCAGAAGTCACCCACTGTCCTTTATTAATGGGTGCCAAACCCAGATGCTCAGGACAAGGCTACACCAAACCTTTAGCAAAGCAACAAATCCCAATTTCCACCTAGGCAGTTCAAATGGATCACAATTCCAATATCTGGGGTACAATGCAATGGGAATGCTCCCCAAAAGGTGCCTTTCTCTTCCCATTGTCCCCACAGGAATCCTGGGAACCCCACAAGCTCTCCTCTGGCTGGGAGTCACCCATAACCAGTAGGTCAAGGACACTCAGAAGTGGCTGCAGGACACCCCCTGGAGCACACAGAGATGGAAAACCCATAAATGTCTGCAAACCACACTCAGGGCTGGAGGGATGTGTCCCCCCTGGGCACAGCAAACCCAAATGAGATCCACCATCACTCATCTCCCTCAGTCGAACCAGACCAGCATTTCTAGGGAGCAAAAGTCGGGATCCACTAAGGCCACCTCAGCACTAAACCCTCCGAAGATCAATCCTGTGGCAGAACAAACAGTGAATTGTTTCAGAACACTGAGCAGCACAGTGACCTCCTCTGCAAGTGCAGCTCACAAAACATTATATATTGATTTACTGCAGCCTCAAAGTTATGTCCACAAGCACAAACTCTACTTCTTTTTTTCTGTAGCATCTTCCTTGGATTTCACCTGTGATGAAGCACCAAGCAAGTGACATCCATTAACTTTGGCATTATAGAATAACAAACTTAAGCTTTAAATTCATCTCTCCACAAACTCCTCATTCATAGGGTGGGAATCCTACAAGCACAGCTATGGAGGGTGTGGGACCACGACCCCCAGGGAGGAATTTGGGGTGAGGTGGACAGGGACAACAGGGATTAATTCTGTGGCTGGATGAGCACAGGCACATTGCTGCAGTGATAACTCAGGCTGTCCCTGCTGACTGTGCCTCAGAGTTAATTGCTGGGGAATGGTGGCTGGAATTTGCTTGGAAGCAAACCAAGAGCTTGGCACCCACCCAGGATTATGTGCCAAGAATCTCGGAGATTACTCCAGCAAGTTTAGAGCAACAATTTATCCAATCCATCTCCGATGTTAAGAATTAATTTTTTTAAAGGGGCATTTGGGATTTGTGGTCGTTCTCGGTTACAAGTCACTGAGAGTCCCCCTGCCACCTGAAGGAAGCTCACATTCCTGGGAAAGGAACTTCTAACAGCATCCAGCTCCACCAGGGGCTCAACAGACATCAACCAGAATCAGCTCCCCAGGTAATTTTTATAAATAAATACAAAGAGGGAGGGAGAGAGGCAAAGTAACAAAGCGAATTTGGTTTAGACCTCCAGGCATAAGCTTGTGTTCTCTTCCCTGGGACAGATTTGTGTGGGAGAAGTGAATTTGGAAAACAAACAATGCCCTGCTGATGTCCTGGGCTTATTTTCTGGGAGGAATCACTCCTTGCATGTTCCCCCTGTATATGAAGGACCATTCACTTCTGATACCTCTAATCTACAGCACTCCCCACAACAGGATGGCAAAAACACAATAAGGGACTGTGGTTTTGCTCATTTCTTCCCTTTTCCCACTTGCTGCTAACTCATTTAGTGTTGCATTCTACAATTCTATATTTTGGTAATACACACTCATCTCTTCTACTTGCATCTGTATGACCCTGAAACTCAAGTAAAAATTTAAGCCAGAGCATAAAATAAAATTTAAAAACAAACAAACAAAAAAAACCCATCTAAAACTACTGAAAAACTAAACTACTTAAAAATTTGCAAGTAAGGGGAGTTATATAAATAGAAAAATACATTTATCAGTGATATACCTGTACTGAAAATCGTTGCCTGGTCAGTGCCAAAATACACAAGAAAGTAAATTAACCCCCGTGTTATTTAATTTCTGCCTCATTACTCAAGCTAAGGTGCCTGTCTCTGCTCTGGCTGCATGACTGATCATTCCAAGTGTTCCACAGGAGCAGTGCAAAGAGGAATTTATAGGACTGATGCAAATCTTGGGGAACCAAACCACACTTCCAAGATATGTTCCCCTCTCCGCTGCTGGAAGAACAAGTCATGTTCACTGTGATGGCTCTGGACCCACTTTGTTGTGAAGATCAAGGTACAGAACAAAGCATTTTAATTTGTAATCCCTTATCTGCCACATTTTCTGCCTTTATAAGACAGAAACTCACCGAGGGCTGGTTCCCCACCCGTACATTTTTCAGTGCTGCCATCATTCCCCACCTCTGTCCTGCTCACCTTCATGGCTGGATAAATAAATTCATGGAGACCTCCAGGCTGGGATAGTACCAGCCCTCAGTGTACCTTTGTGTGAGCATCCCCCAGAGTCACCACGCTGCTTTATTATTTGACACAGAAGGATTTGGAACATTTTCAAAGCCTGGGTTGTTTTTGGAGTGGCAGGAGCTGTAGACCCAACTGGTGAATTTTAGTAAACAAGCCACTCAGCATTCACTGGAATTCTGCTGTGAGCCTGGGCCTTTCTAAAGAGAGCTGGGCAGTGGAAAACCTTGCATTTCTGCCACAGAACTGGCAGAAACGTGAAGCAAAATTGAGATCTAGACAAAAAAAAAGCACTAGAATAAAAAAAATGCCATTTAGAAATCGTATTCAGGACCTTGCTTCTTGACACTTGGGGCTACTGAAAGTACCAACAATGATTAAATGTTTAATTTCACAGAAGAATGAAGGTTCAGTTTAATTTGCATTATTTGCAAATTTGTGTGAAACAGTAAAAGCATTTGGTCAAAAATTGAAAGGTTATTTTGAGAAGCCAAATGTTATTTCTCTATTTTTTAAATTAAGCATTTGGTTTTTAATTCCTGAGGAAGATTTTGTTTCAAAATGTAATAATAATAATAATAATAAAAATTAAAATGTTTAAAATAAAAGTACTTTTTAAAGCTCTGATCTGTGTGGAATGCTTTCTGTTTGTTCTGCTAAAATATCAGTATGCAAACAGAACTTGAGTGCAGAGCTATGAAGAACCAGACCCATTCTTTAGGAATTCAGCTGCACTTTTTGAGTCAATTATTCCCTGGAAAGTTCAGGAGATGTCCACAAACAGGTGAGAAATCAGAGAACCCCAAACTGCATCAGCACCTGATGATTTCCTGCCAGGTTTGTACCACATTTTCTCAAAGCATTTATTCCCTCTCTCCTTGTGACGGTTGGACACTTTCTTCCCTTATTTACAGCCCTAATGGCATAAAAAGTATTCCTGCAGCCAGGATTCTGGGGAAAATGGCCACAGAAAGCTCCAGTGTTTAAAGCAGCTGCCTACAAACATCCATATGGGAAAATATGTTTGCATATTGGAACTAAGACTGGGAGCACAGCTAAGGAGGATACCTGTAAAAATATTAATGGCCTTTGTAGGAATTCCTGTGTCACAAAGTTTTCTGGAATTTAACGTTAACACACTTGAAATTTTGTTTCTTTAAAGCTTCATTTCAGAGGAAAGAATATGAACAGTCACACAACGCACCACAGCCAAACCTGGAGTTAAGAATCAAAACCTTGATTTCCCATCCTTTCTTTTGCCTTCATGGGCAGCTCTGGTGGGAGAGCACCAGTGTGAATAAAAGTGTGTGTGTTTTATCAAGCACGAGGGAGAAACAATACAATAAATCCCATTTTTAAGCACAAATATCATACAGGAAGTCCTGAGGGAGGCACCTTTCCAGGCTCATCCCAAGCCCCAGAGCGTGGCACATCCCAAAGGGCAGGCTGGGGGCTCCACACCCCACACTTTTCTGCACGTGTTTGCCCAGCCTTCTTTCTGTTGGATTAATTTGGGAATTCAGCTGTTATTCCAGCTCTAGGATGGAAATAAAAAGAGTCTCAGAAACGTCAGGGGGATTAGAGAGCATTTTTTTGTCCGGGTCTTCAAAGAATAATCTTTAGGAGCGCTCCATTTTTTAAACGTTGAATGACAGATTTTCTGCAAGCTGCACGTCATTCCACAAGTGTAGTAATCTCTTTTTCTTTTTTCCTCTCATTCCTCTGGAATAACAGGATTAAGAAGAATCCTAAAATAACTCTCTATTTCCAGCATCTCTATTTCTATGGCATCATAAACCCACTTGTGTCACAGAAATAGGATGGAATATTTATTTGCTTCGCTTATTGACTACCCCCACTGTGTGCCAGCTCCCTTATTATTATTTCCCCACTAATATCCATCTGCCACTTAGCATTTTATTCTAGCAATTCTTAAATTCATGATACATGAATTTTTAACAGCTTTTCTCTGCTTAGGAGACTTGACTTCTAAGGCAGCTGATGTCAGGATGAAGTCATTGATAGTATTTGTAATTCTTTAAATGTTCCTGAAAATGTCAATTTACGCAAAAAATGGCTCTTCAAGTTTCTCTAGTGCTCCTTTTCAGGTGCCATCATGGAAACAGGGAGAAATCTCCGGCTGCCATGCCCGTGCTCCGAGCTAACGTGTGGATCCTGTCTCCCTCCAGTGGCAATCGCACCAGCCATAAACTCTGATATTAAAGTGCAATTAAAACCTCTCTGCAACTCAGATGACGCCTCCACATTGGCCAAGGGATAGCTGGAAGGGATTCCATGTGGCCCAGAAGTCCCAGAGAAATTCCCAAATGACCCCGTTCTTTCACCAAGCCTCTTCTCACTGCCAAAAGCTGCTGCTGCCTGCTCAGCCTGCTGCTGCTTGTGCACCAACAGCAGGAAACACAGGGGGAAACCACCGGGAGAGGGAGGCAAACTATTTGTTCAGGGCTTGGAATAACACCCCAGAGCAATAATTGGGCTGCAGAAAGCACATTTGCTACATAAAAATTAATAGTCATGCTGTTAACGCTGTCGAATAAAGAGGAGTTGTCTGGTGAGACGTGAAAAGGTGTGCGATGTCCACTCACACCTCCTGGCAGTTGGGGTGTGGAATTTAGATCGAGCCTTTCCCACAGAATCCTTAAATTTACCCCAAATATTTGCACTTAAATATACCCCAAAGCTTTTGCACTTAAATATACCCCAAAGCTTTGCACAAAATAACAACTTCCATGGTGGGCAAACACTGAGCTGCTCCAGGCACCACAGAACAATTTTTTTGACAAGAGAAGCCCCTGGATGTCTTCATCCCATCCTTTTGAAATGTGTGTTCCCCAAACAGATTCCCTGTCAGAGAACAGGGAGGAACAGCCTCGGAGCAGGGGAAATGCAATGTCCTCCCAGGTTTGCCCATCAGGGTTTATTTGGGAAAATGGGAAATCCACCCCGGGAGTGGTTTCTGCCCTTTCACTGCATTACAGGGATTTGTTGGTCTTTCTGCTCTCTGAAGCCACAGAAACAATCTGTAATGCAAAAGCTGCAGGACATAGGAAATGAGATAACGCCTCAGTTTGGGGGTTTATAAACTGCATTGTAGGGAAAATATTTCTAAGCATCACACTGGGCTATGTCCTGGGCTTTCCTTACAATTTCAAACCTCAGTAATTTGCGATGATGGTGCAAACAGCAGACTTGGAGAACAATTAATTCTTTTCCCAGTTTAAATTAATTCTTTTTTCCAGTTTAAATTTGGGTTCCAGTTTGAATTTTAAAGTTTGAGTAGGGGTTTCCTACCCAACACCAGCACGAGAGCCTCACCATCACCAAGACTTTTTTCCTTTCCCTGAAAGAACATTTGAAATTTAGTTTTCAAGAGTGCCTGTTCAAAGGTACACGTGAAAGTCAAAAATGCAATAACTCACTGAAAGTTTTACTTGACTAAGGTGGTATTAAAAGTCTGGTAAGATTGGGGATGTCTGACCTGTCTCTGAACCATTTTTCCAAGGATTATGCTTAAAAATTCACCATCCAGTACTGAATGTGTCCTTTGCAGCAGTTTCTCATTACACTGCAAACTTCTCACTTAGGGAATCAGAGGATCATTAAGCTTGGAAAAGACCTCTTAGATCATTACTTGTCCCATTTCAAAAATATAAAAGCATCCAAAAATTCTCCAGCAATGAGAGATCATGTCATTGCCAACACCTGAAAATTCCAGGTTTCTATTGTTAGGATCAGCATGTTCAGATGCAGGACAGGTCTAAAATCCACTTCTCAGCAGCCTGGATTTCCTGAGCATGAAACCACTCAAAAACAAAATCACAATTTTTTTTCTACAACCTTTTTTTTTTTTAAAGGAAGCAGAACCCTAACGCTTGTGTTTGGATGCAGCACTTTCAAAGGCAGGAGAGAGGGATTTTCCTCTGCCTTGGGAAAAGGCTTCAGTGGCCTCGAGGTGGCGACAGGATTGTGGATTCCGAGGCTGCAACTCCTGAAACTGAATCGATCTGCATTATTCCTTCTTGCTAAAGCAACTCCTAAAGGTTGGAAATAAAAAGTTAAGGGAGGAGAAATCTTCAGATGCTTTTGCGGTGTGGATTTTTAGAGCAGGATTGAAGGAAATATCACCTCTACACCTATCCAGTATTCCCAAGTGTCTCTCACACAAATATTTTAATTAGCCTGATTGGATAACAATTGTTTGCAGTTTTGCTGCATAGCATCTTTTTAAAAGTATAATGTTATGTATATGCTGAAACATACTAAAATCATGTTAAGGAGGGAATAACCAGCAAAATAAACTCATGCTAATACAAAAATTAAGGAGTATGCAATGAAAAATTACAATTTTCAAGGGAAAAAAAATCTGTGCATTTATTTTAGAGTGATTTCCTACCAGAAAAAAAGCGTTTTCTCTACTAAAATGTTCTTTTTCCCTACAGCCACACATGAAAACGGCCTAAATGCCACACGGGAAAATGCAGGAAGGAGCATTTTTTGATCCAGAGGGCAATGTAAGGAAGAGAAGTATCCTTGTAGTATAAAAGCTGTCCAGTGGCAGTGGGTTTCAGGTTAAGCTGATGCTCGTTGCTGTGTGCTTGTGTTTTTGCACTGATTTTCAAGAAGGAAGATCCAGTGGGCTTCCAGCCAGCCAGCCACATTTCAGTGCCAAGGAAATTTATGGGAAAAGTCCTTCTAGAAGCCATTTCCCAGCTGGGTGGATCTCCCTGTGCTGTCACCTTCATGTCACAGCTGCCTGGAAGTGAAACTCAGGGCTGAGCTACCAGAGGGGAATTGCAGAAATGTTTCTGCCCTCAGAAATTTTATTGCCATTTTAACGTTTTCCCATTGTTGATAAAAGATCAGAGGAATCTAAAATCAATTCCACCAGGGATGGCTCTGATTTTCCTGTACCTGATGTGGAATTTGGCATCACTCCTCATGCTTAACACTCACGTGAGGGTTTATCAGAGATAAAGTGTATAATTAAAACCCCCAGTAACTGGGCCAGTTTTTATCATACAAACACACAATAAGCAAGAAAACTTTTTTTCTGATTTTCCTCCCCTTTTAAAGAATCCACTGTTACAGCAGGGGTTAAATTGATGCGTGTGTTTTTCCATTTCATTGTCCATAATGTCACTTCCTGATCCATCACACCGGTCCCTCTGCCAGTCCCTAACCCACTCAACCTCTTCCAGGCACAAATGTTTGTAAAATCCTCCTACAAAGAACCAAATGTTTTCCCCAAAAAGGCTCAGCGAGCACAACACACAAGTACAATTATACATTAAGTGACTTAAATCTGTTTAGGGACAACCAGAACCATATCCTGAGTCAGACTTGCACACAAAACCCATGACAATCCTATTAACTTGGTAAAGCACCTCTTTTGTGGGAGTTATAACTCAGGAAAGATCCCATATTTAAGCTCTAAACAGCACCTGTATCTTCCAGATTAGGGTAGGGGGATATATTTCAAGCCAATTTGAGCATGAAAACTATCAAGACCTTTCTGTTGATGAAAAAAACCCAACACTTCTGAGACTTAAATACAGCTCCCAGTATTGCAACACAAAGTGATTGGGATGAGCTCTGCAGAGACACAGGACAAAAGGTGGCGTTTGCAGAGGGGATTGGGTCTGCTGGAAAGCTGGAATATGAAAATGGAAAGGAGAGCACAGCGCTTGGGAGCTGAGAGCAGCTGGAAAGACACACGAAGGGCTGCTCACAAAGCTGTAACCAGCCATGGAATGCAAATTGCACAAAGACAAAAGAGTCGAGGACTTCAAACTAAAGTGAGCCTTGAAGAGAAGCTTAATTTGTGTAATCCACAGTAAACAGAGTTGGCTCTGGGGTTTAAATACCTCTCTCCTGCTACAGACCTGGTACCCTCCCTGAAGTATTATTGAAACAAGCCTCAAGTGAAGAGGAAAACAAAATCTGCTGGTACACGTGATTTATGCTTTGGTATTGGGGGGTAAATCCAAAGAAACAAGAGCGAAGATGGAAACTGGAAGCACCAATCTCCAGGTTGTTTCAGTTGTGCTCCTTGGCAAAAAGCTCTAGAACCAAGAGGCTTGTGGAATGGGGGGGTTATCCAAATATTTGTGGGCTTGAACATTAAATTCTGTATTTTCATAAAATGGAAAATGTCTCTATGTCTACCTTGTTAGCATTAAAATTTGCACTAAAGCTAAACCAAAGCAATTTTATTACTTTTTAATAAAACTAATTCTATTTTTCAGTCTGCAGCGCTAAACTTCCTCTATTTCTTGAAAAGCAACTACAGATTCCACCCACAACTCTGAAACCTTTCTTCAAATATTGAATTAATTCTTCTCGACAAAATATTTCAGTTTTGACAGAATAGCCTTTTTCAACACAAAAAGTAATTCCCTGACACCAATCCACGATTCATACTCCAGTTCAACGACCTGTGCTGGTGCTCACCACCTCTGGCACGGCACATCTCACTCCAGCTGCTTTCCTACTAAAACGTGCCTAAAACACAACTGAAGAACAACAACCTCTCAGCCACAGTCTCACCGAACCCGAGGAGGAAGCTGGCTCCTTAAAGCATCCACTGAGCATTCCCAAAAGGCATTCCAGCCTCGTGTGAGCGGGACAGACACACCACACGTGTGCCCGGTGCTCTGTGCTTCCCAGCCTGCTCCCACTAACGCTGGGGGCTTTGCAAATTGTCATGGCAACCATTTATTTCCTTACAAGTGGCCACAGGACAGTAAATAGGCATGTAAACCCTGCTTGTAGCTGACAATAACGTCCCTTAAGCTGGCAATAGTGTCCCTTAAGCTGGCAATAGTGTCCCTTAAGCTGGCGTGCCCTCCCTCAATGACAGACACGAGCAAGGGTGTCAGTGGCACGTGAAAAATCCACACACAGGGCAAAATCCTGTTAGCAGCCTCTGGAACAGCCCTGGGCAAGGCAAGGAACCGGCACTTGAGCAGCAGGACTGACCCCTGTTCGCATGAGGGTTTCCTTTCTCCTACAGGAAAAGGCTGGGAGAATTGGGATTGTTCAGCATAGAGAAAAGGAGCTTTGGGGGGACCCGATTGTGGCCTTGCGGGACCTGAAGGAAGCCAACAAGATGGGGAGAGACTATTGATGAGGGCCTGGAGTGACAGTACAAAGGGGAATGGCTTCACACTGACAGGGAGTAGGTTTAGATGGCATATTGGGAAAAAATTCCCTATGAGCGTGGTGGGGCCCTGGCACGGGTTGCCCAGAGAAGCTGTGGCTGCCCCATCCCTGGAAGTGTCCAAGGCCAGGCTGGACGGGGCTTGGAGCAACCTGGGATAGTGGAAGGTGTCCCTGCCCATGGCAGGGGTGGAATGGGATGATCTGTAGGGTCCCTTCCAACCCAACCCATTCCATGACTCCATTACGAGGCCGGCAGACGTCACAGATGGAGCAAAGACCATGGCACAAGATCAGGGCGCCCAGGGCACTGCTGGAGAAGGCAGGGGCTGATTTCAGCTGCCAGAGCCCCACCCTGGGGTCGAACACCAGCTAAAGCTGGCCAGAACAAACTGGTGCCACCCGTGTGCTCAGAGAAGCCCACGACAGACAATTCCCTGTCCCAGATAAAAGGAGCCTGGACACCTGGGCTCAGCTGGAACTGGGCTGGAGTGTTGGATTCACTGCACTCTGGGATTGTTGTGTGTGGCAAGGAAAGAACTGGGAGTGTGCCAGAGAATCTTGTTTTCTCCTCTGTTTTTTTTTCCTCTGTCCCAGGGCTGATTTCTCAGGTGACCTGAGGCCACCTCTGGGCAAAGTGGCCACTGGAAATCCACAGCCAGCACTTCCACAGCCCTTCTTCCACTTCCCACCCGTGCTGACACAACAACTGAAATATTGTCGAGTCCAAAAGAGGCAACAGGATTAAATTTTCATCTAAAATTTTCAATCTTTTAGATGAATCTTTTTCTTTCAGGTTTTTTTTTTTCTCTAGGAATGTTTCTTGTGTAAAGCAAACATTACACAAGCCAGACATTTCAGATGCCTCAAGGGAATTACCTGAAGGTTCCCCTCTATTGTCTTTTGCAACAAAAGACATGTTTTCAGTAAGCAGAGATTTAAAAAATATATGCTGACACATCTTCAGTAAGCAGATTAAAACAATTCATTTTGACAAATATTCCCGAATTTCTATCTCCAACTCCATTTAATATTGAAATAGCCTTAGAAGTAACACCGTATAATGTCTTTTACAGTGCCAAAGCAGATAAGTAAAATGCTGTCTGCAACCTGTCAGGTTCTGTAGAGATTGTGTCACTTTCCCTGTTCAGTATCACCCAAATGATGTACAACAACTGTCTTAATGTAATCGTCTGTCACGGGGAAAAAAAAAAAACACCTTAATCCATTATTTCCATGTTCAACTCTACTCTGGAAACAACAAAACAGGCAGAGTTCCTGGTCTGAGCACTTCATTCCTCCTTGGTTACACATTCTACTGTAAAGACAGCAATCATCTGAATGAACAATTTCTCTATTAATGCTGACGGAGATTTAGATTTGGAATGAGCAAAGAACCATAAAATCCCAGTTCAATTTGCTCCCATTGAATGGGATGCCCTTGTGCCTCAGTGGCAGAAGCACCAGCTGCAACTGGTTCTGAAAATTCTCATTTATCAACCAAGGTACTTTTCAATTAAAAAATAATATGGTCCAACACACATTAGCGGTGATGACTTTAGAGCCCTATCCCAAATTCCAAATCTCCAACAGGGAACAACTCTCCAGCAACCACCTGTATGCAAACTTCAAAATCAAGCAGCTTTTCCCAGCCAGAGAGGCAAATCAATACACATCCCATGATCCTACCTGCGGGTCAGACAGGCGGGAGATGTCGGGATACAGGTAGAACTTAATCCCCTCGGAAGCGCCGGGCAACGTCACCCCCCGGATCAGGAGGATCATCAACATGATGTAGGGGAACGTGGCTGTTACGTACACAACCTGTGGGAAGCAGCAAACATTAGCAAAATATATTCTTCCAGCTGCAGCAAAACCACATTATTTCCACAGCCACTGGAGGAAAAGTGCTCTGGATGCCTTTGTTCGTGCAGGTGATTTTTGTCCTCCAAACATATTCCCTTCTAAGCTCTTCAGGTTTTGCAGGAGAAACCAGCCCTTTTTTATAGAGATTGGGAAGTTCCCTTTAGCATATTATTTCCAAACACAGGTAGAGGGAATGACTCATGAGAACAAGTAATTAATTCTATGTATTATAACAATATGTGCAATGGATTCTCAGTCACTCCATAATTACTAAACTGATATCCCATGAGACTGTTTTGCCTGCATGTCTGTGAGGAATAAACACTCATCAAGCCTAAAATTCCACGTATATCTCCTTGGGATTTTCTGTAGAACCCTTATCCCACAAAGCACCTTCAGGCAAAATTTCTGAGGTGCTCAAGCCCAGCAATTTCTGTTTTCACATATATGGCTACACTTTTTCTTCCAGAAATCAGTTTGTTCTCTGCATGGGAAGCAACTGGAAACCTGCAAGAAATCACATTTTCCAAAGGAAAAATGGAGCAGAATTGGTTTTACAATCCCAAACCTGAGAGCAGTACCTTCAAATTCAAAGACAAATTAAGTGATAAATTCCATGGCAGTATAGATATTTTCTTTACATGATAAGTACCTGAAACGTAACTCTATAATTTCCACCTGTGCAGGGTGGGTGTAACCAGCCTAACATGAGATGTTACTCTTACATCTGCCTTGCACCAAAAATTAGTTATGCTGCAAGAATGAAAAAAACCATTTGGTGAAAAATACCACCTCTATAGCCCTCAAAAAAATGTATTTTAAATTCAAAAGTTCACTATCCCCATCTTGCTTTTATAAATGAAAGGGACACAGCAGAGAATGGATCTATGAAAGAGTTCTCAAACACGTTTTCATAACTAATGAACTGAAATTTGATTTTCAGACTAAGTATTTAACCCCGAACATGAAATGATCTCATGTGCCTTGTCAGGTACACTCAAAAATGGACGAACTTAATTTTCCCAGGAAATGGAGATCACCATTATATTCCTATAGGTCTCAAATGCCTGAACTGATGAATTCAGAGGTCAGTACAAGGCAAAATGGAAAGTTTTACCCCAGTGCTTACGTTTATTGACTATTAGTGGGAATGCAATCTGATATGAGTGGCTGAGTTCAAACAGACCTTGTCTCTCCACATTTAGGTTTCAAGTAAAAAAGGATCAGCAGCTAATGAGAACTAGAAAGGAACACACAGGATGGACGTGGTCCTGCTCTGAGCCTTAAATTAGGTGGAAAGGATGGAGTAGCCGGCTAATGGTTTTCATTTATTATTATTATTTAGTTCTTTGCCAGCAACTTTTTTCTCCCCGTTTTAAATCACTAATTGCATTTAATAGGGGGTAGTCAGCAGACACAACCATTTGATGACACTGAAGTCTTGCCCCTGAATATCTGTACCGACACTTCCCTGCCTTTCCTTCGTTCCCTGCGCTGGTGTGCAGCACATCCCCTGCTGCCCTGCACATCCCACCCTGCCTTGGAATGTGTTCCCTGAGTGAACTTTGCCATCTGGCACAGGCACAATTCTTCCCATGTTGTGTTGGGAGTATTTCCTCACTCAGCTCCACCAAGGAAGAGCCAAAATCATTCATCTCTGTTCCCAGGAGAGGCCAGGTGAAGGGATCTCTGTGATCCCACAGCAGCAAGTACTGGAGCCACAACCTCAAACAGATTTTTTGGCCATCAGGGCAGTTCTGCCTCAGCTTTAGAGGAGGTTGCCATGCAGAAAGGGGGTAGAAATAAAGCCCCACTGCCTCAGTATTCCTGCCAATAAATACCAATGTAGATATCCATGAAAGGGATACCAAGGAAGCACATGTGGGAAAGATCCCCCCTTCCCAAGCCAGCTGAGACTCCTGAGGCTGCAAAGCTCCAGCTTCTCCTGCACTGCAACAGGTGAAGTTCCCTGTGCTGGGAGAGGAACATCAGTTTCTCCCCCTTCCCTAGAGCTCCTGAGGTGAGGCAGGATGGGGAATTTAGAAATCACTGCCATTATTAGCATCGTCCCCACATCTGTGGGCATTAAAAGTTTCCTGAATTGTTTTTCCTTTCTTCCAGCACATCGAACCTCTCTGAATATCAATGTGAACACAACTGTTTCTAATTACACTGCATCCTGGTTTAATTGACTTTAATTGCTTGCTATGTTAATTTGCATCCCAATGCTCAAAATGCTTTTTTTAAACCCTTGTCAGAGCAATGCCAATGTTTAAGCAGTTGGAAACAAAATAAAAATTTCTGGCAGGCGAGTTTTTGCACCAAGCTCTCCTCTTACAATGCAGTTGGAAGACAAATTTACAGAGATATTTAGACATACAAGTAGGTGGAAATGCACCCAACAACTCTGGACTATACTTGGGGTGCTGAACTGAAAGTACATTGGAACCAAAGATCCTGAGAATAGATATTTTATTGACTGCCACGAGCTTTAAGTATCAAAGAATAGGAAATAAACTGAGCACCAAGTACAGGAAATTTAAATACCAAAACCTTAAAGAGGCTTAGATGTCACTCAAGGTTAGTATATGGATATCTATGCAATGATTTCATGAGTGAGGCACCATAAAGATCTTGAGACCTGAAGATTCCAGTTTCATCTTTTCATACCTAAGTATCTTAAAAGCATAAATACATGTCTATGTTCAAATTTGGCTCCTGGGACAGTTGAAATTCTTGTCCTAAATGGAAAGGTGTTTCTCTGGACACTCCAGCTAGATCATGCCTCAGAGGTTCCAGTGGGGGGGATGTGGCTTGTGGAGAATATGTAGAAGAAATTCAGGATAACCCTGTTGAGAATAAGCAGGAAGCTTTGCATGCAGTGAATGCAATGAGCCCCAAATCCATGGAAATCTCAGAGCCCCAAACCAGATTTCTCTGGCTAAAGCTCCTACAGGACACTGGACCAGGCTGAGCTTCACACATTCCTCAGAGCAGCATGGAGCGAACTTGACTCCTTGGCTTGGCTCTTGCTAAGAACCAGAATTCCTTACAAAATACAACTTTAAGGCTGGGAATTTGATGGAATTCTCTCCTGCAAGCTGCAGTGTTCAAGCTCGTTTGCACTATAATGAACCAACTGCATTTTATAAATGAGATAAAATTTCTCTTGAAGCTCCAGAAAATTACTGGCTTGCTAATCCCTGTCCCCTAAAATCCTCTGTGGCTCCACTGGGCTGTAAACATGACTGGTGTCTATGCAGGAATTGCCAGAGATTTGCCAGAACTCAGGATTGAAGTGGTTATGGAAGATGAGATGTCATCCAATGCCCTGCTCATCCTTAGAGTGTTTTCAGCCTGGTGTCATTGAATTTATTTATTTCTTTGACACTGTGACCATGGAGAACTAGAGAGAAACCACCAGCTCTGCCCACCCTTCACTCCATTCCTGCGTGGAGAAGCAGCTTGGGAGCCAAAATTTCACCGAGTGACGTGAGAGGGAAAAGAGTGATTTTTATCCTGCTTTACAGTCTTGATGCACATTGGCACCACTATAGAAATATAATGATCATACCACTGTCTGGCAGCTCTGGTGTCCCAGGAACACCAATTTGGGCATGATTTCCGTCAAAATTTACTAATTTGTCCTACATGCCCCGGTCAACTCAGGTGTGGCTTCACTAATATTTACCAACTTCACAAATTCTGACTCCCTGGATGTTAACAGCAGATGATAACACTAGAAAAGATTTTCTTTTCAACTACCATGGTATAGTGTGAAATATTCCACGCAGCGTTGTTGGGGAAAAAGGGTTTTGCTCATCTGACTCTACACCATCTACGGAGTTACAAATGACAACTGAAAAGAGATATTTTTCACATTAATTGGATTTACAAGAAAAATGGTATAAAAAGTATAAAGGAATGTCAGCTGATTCGCAGGGTTTTAAAAAGCGTGTCAAAGGGGGGAAAAAGTTCTAGATCTACCTACATTTTAAAGCTTAAATTTCATGTGCAGAAAAAGAAACTAAAGCAAAACCCCAACAGAACACCAGGTAAGTGGATTTGTATAATTGGGATGAGGGGAGGGGGGTAGAATCAGCAAAATGGCTGATTTTTCTATTTTCTCTGTGTGCTTTATAGATTTATTCAGCATCATCATCTGTTTGTCATCTTTGTTTATCCACAGAGGGAATCCTGCTCCAGAATTAATCTAGTAAACCATCCTTAACCAGATTGCCTCTAAACTGCAGAATTCCTTCTAAATTACTACTGAACCACGGGTGAGTGCAGACAGCTTCACCCAGAGCAGACATAAATTCAAAAGCCAACAGCTAAGGAAATTTAATGAGATTTGAGAACTGAGAAATGAGTATCAAAGAGAACAAATTCACTGGGAATGAAAATTCAATGAGATGAGCCAGAAAAGAGGGGCCAGGAGAGGACACTTGGGGAAGGGATGCACGAACCTTGCTGAATGCACAGTGATCACAGGAAGCAGAAGATTCCCTGTGAAATAATAACTGCAGGAAGGGATAAACACTTCCAACACCACATCACACTGAGGGCATTGCCTGGGACATGGAAAAATCCCTACCTGGCAGAGCTGTGCGAGTCCCAGTTTTTATCCACACGGTGGTGAAGGCAATAAATAAATGAGAGTCTGAGTCACACTGAAATGGTTTCCTTCACAATGAAGTGAAAACTTCACTCCAAAACTCATTGAGTCAATAAAAAAAAGCCCCCAAAACATTCTATTTATTTTTGTTTTGGCGTTCTTTTAACTGAATGGGTGGAAGGGAGCTCTCTCTTGAATGAAAAATGCTTTAACAAGCCAAAGTTGTTTTTTAGAACCTTTAATCCCATGTTAAAAATGGGTGAAAAAATCTGTTTTCCCTATTTTTTGGCAGCAAGAATTATTCCTTGCTTTGGGTCTGACTTTCTACACTTTACAGCACCTACCCAAATTCCATTTCATATATTCTGTGATGGAAAAACTGCCAACCTGTAGTCAAAAGTTCCAAAAGAAAGGGAGGAAAAATGTGGGCTGAGATGAAAGTGCTCTGTTAGAAACCCAGGGATACAGCTAAACTTGGAAAACAATGAAAAAGTACCAAGGGCAGACAATATCCCTGCTCTGCAGCAGCTCATTTTCCCAGCTGAATTGAGGGAACAATTCACTGAGATGATGAGCTTCTTCTCCCCATAAATATTCCTTAAGCAGCATCAAGTTTTCTAAATTTGTGTTACTTGGAATTATTTCCCAGCCAATTCCAACAGCTGGGTTTGTTTTCAGATTGTTCAGGACCATTAAAATCGAGATTTGTCTTCTTTCTGCTAAAATTGCTCTTCAAGCTTGTTGGTTCTTTTGATGAAGTCTACAGGGCTCCTATTTAATAATATATACATATAAAAATTCTGCACTGTCTAGAGCAAATGCAAATATCAACTTCCATGTATTTGGGTTAAAATTCTCTAATTAGCAGATCCTGCCCAAAACCATTCATTTGTTAGAATACCAAGCACAGAATTTCCCCTCCATGCAGACATACCCAAAAAACCCAATCATGGGGACCAGAACACACAAAATACCCATAGAAAATGTAGAAACAGTGAATTTTATCCCATTAGTACAATCAATCATGTGAACACCTGCATTTATGCACTAAACAATGGCAAATGCAGATAACCAGATTATTTCTTGATACATGCACAGCTTAATAATGACCTAATCAGTGACAAATCATGTGTCAAAAGCTTCTAAAAAAGTGAGAGTAATCATAGTGGGCTGGATCCTGAAAGAATGACTTTAAGTCACAGTTCCTTATATTTTAAGAATTCATTACAGCCTGAATATGCCTTGGTCAGGTTCATAGCATCAAATTAATGGTAAAATTCACACAGTGCACAAATCAGTGCACAGTAGTTTTGGGGGACTCTGCTCTGAAGTATTTTTAAAAGTTCATGGTGAATCCACACTCAACAGGGACACAACCTGAGCTAAAAACTGAGAGACTGTTGGAAATGTTTCATTAATGGAACTACATTTTTGCTGCCATTAAATGCCCAGAAGGAAAGCATTTATCCATTTTATAAATATCTGTAGTAAATACAACTCAGGGAAATCTCAGGAGTTCAGTGCCTCCTCAGTCTCCAAAATTATACTGTCCACACTCCACATGAGTCCTACACTCAACCAACTGTTCTCAGAGGAGTTGTGCTGGTGAAAAAAGCCAAGGCTGCCACAATTCTCAACGTGAACACGCTCAAGAACCTGCTCTTCCCATTTGTTGGAAAGTGTGTTCACCACGTTGTTAATATGCTGTTAACACACTGCTAACGCAAGAATCCCAACAGTTGTAAACACAGCGAGCCCAAAATAACTGCGTGGAGCAGGGGAAGGTCTGAGGTGTAATTCCCAAATGCAGAAGGTTGCAGGGAACCTTTAGCAAAATGAGCACTCCCGTTTGGCAGGCAGGCACAGCTCTCCCAGAGTAAATACAAAAGCAGCAACTGCATCCTGAAGTTGATTGTTTTATCTCCACCATAAATGGGCCAAGCAGTGTGATAATGGCATCCTGTAACTATAATGTTATTATTTTGTTTAACATTCAAGTGCTCAAAGAGGAAGAGCTACAGGACTGATGGGGAAGAAGCAAAGTTCAGCACCTTGGCTGAGCTCGTCACTGCATGCAAAGTGTTTATGCAGAGCTCCCATCAAGCAGAGAATTTGCAGAGCCACAAATATCTCAAAATTAAAGACTGCTATTTAATCAAGTAAGAGTCAACTTTAAAAATCAGTCAGGAAGAATTTTAAATATAAATTAGGACTAATTAATCAACCGAGGAGGTTTGGGTTGTTTTTTTTTTTCATTTTGTAAAGGTCTTTAAAATGTTCAAGCTTTTATAAAATGAAGCTGTTCCTTTCCAGAACTTTCAGGATTTTCAGCCCTCTCAATGCCACCTAGCTTGCCTTCAGACACAACAATCCAGAAACTAATATTAGTTAGATATATACACAGAAGTCTGCATTGTGCTTAAAAAATTCTTACTGTGGGATGACCATTCCTCATATAGGACAACCCCATTGCTATGAAAATAATTTCCAGTGAGTCAGAATTATTTCCCACTGGAATTTCCAGCTGTGTAACTGGTTTTACACAGCAGAAACGGGGGACTAAAAAGGCAGTACATGAATTGGAATTTTTAGTTAGGGATTCACCAGAACGTTCCTTATCGTTGCCAGCTTAGATTCCTTTCTAGTCCTGCTTGATTTTCCTCACTTGTCTTTAGAAACACCTCAAACAAACAAAACCAACACCACAAAAACTCCCAAATGAACACCAGCACCTAGGAAAAAAGGCATCACTACCGCATGAAGTTTGGGAAGTGGACCCAATGGATTATAGATGAGGTTTCCCAGCTAGAACTCCTCCTTCAGGTGGCAACAGAAGGTCAAAGGTGCCCGTCAGAAAATATCAATGTATGAGCCAGAGTCTGCTGTCACCATGCAGGCCTTGATGGGCCAGGAGGCAAGGAGAGAGTTAGAGAATTGGAAAGTCACCGAATAAATGTATAATATTTTTAATAAGTGCAAATATTAAAAATACAAACCATCAATACAACGGGAATAAGGAATTGCCCTAGAGCTTTGCACCAAAACCATGCCCCAGGGCTGCCAGAGCTCCAGGAGCATTTGGACAACACTCCCAGAGATGCACAGGGTGGGATTGCTGGGGTGTCTGTGCAGGGCCAAGAGTGAGACTCCATGATCCCTATGAGTCCCTTCCCGCTCAGGATATTCCATGATTCTATGAACTGCCTTGTCCCTTCCAGCTGAAACCGTCCTATGATCCTATTGGGAAGTTCGGGACTTTTGGCAGGATAATAAAGAGGTCATCATTTGTACGGAAAAAGGCGTGTGTTTGTCTGCCCCCAGGATGACAGCCCAATTTCTGTCACCCACTGAGGAACACGAGCTCTTGTCACCATGGTGACAGCTGAGCAATGTATTCACCACGAAGCATTTGCACTACTCCTTGTGCATTAAATATATTAACAAAAATATAATAAATAGCCCTACCACCCAAACTAATGAGCATCCTTCTCATCCCAACCCTAATTCTCCACGTCTCCCTTCCCCATGGCTACTCCATCTCCTATAATGCAGTTAGTCACACCCTGATTAAGGGTTTATTGCTCTGTACCTTCCCCACAAGCAGCCTCTGAGTGTGGCTGCTAAATCACCTCGGGGCTGACTTGTAGGACACCAATCTGACTCTGCCGCAATTAATTTGTGGGTTTGAGCTGATTTCCAGTCTGAGAAGAAAAGGTGACGTGATGTATAGAAGAAATGAGAGGGATCACAGCGTAAAAACCTCAGGCAGGAAGGCAGAGTGACTTAGGATGTATTTTTCTTAGGGCAGTGCTTTGATGTCTCTGCTCTCCCTGCATCCCCCAGCTCAGCAGAGCTCCCTGAGTGGCTGCTCCGTGGGTGTGAAGGGATCTCCCCGGGGAGCAGAGGCCCTCACTGTTCTCCTCCAACGCAGGGCACACCGAGATTCCAACCCCAGAAAGGCACTCCAGGGACAAGGACCACACAAACCAAACCACAAAAATGCTCCACGGTAGTTATCCCTCATAGCAATAAATATATTTTACACCCACAGGAAAGAACTCTGAATTTTTATTACACTTTCTACAGCACAACTATCTACAAGCTGTTTTACAGACCTAAAAAAGTGTCTACTTTCTGCGACACAACCAAGCTTACACAGGATGTTTTGAGTTTCTTCTTTTCTTTTTTTGCACCACACAAGTGTTTTTTTCAGCAGCAGGGGTGAATAGCAGGTGCACAGCAGCCAACTCGCTCCTGGGGATGTGTTTTAGTTACCGGCACAGCACCAGCGGCTCCCTGAAGCTGCTTTGTTGCTCGTGTGGCAATTTATTCCATTAAGCTTTGCCATCCTCGGGAGTGGGTTTGGATCCGAGCCACGGTAGCTGACAAGGGGGTGGGACATGGGATTCAAGTTTGTAAATCTCACAAGAACAGCCTTGTAAACAAAACTTGTACTACAAAGACATCTCCACGTTGGAGATAAAGCCGAAAATCTGGCTGCAGAGGCAGAGCCTGCCTTCCCACTGGCTGGAATTTGATATAACACAACCTGGGCCATGGGGATGGATACCCTAAACTGCTTCCAAACTGCAGGTAATGAGCCAGTCTTGAAGCTCTAAAGATGAGCAGTAGCTGAGGACAAACTACCTGTGTGAGAATAGGGGCTTGTAACCATTCTACTTCATGTGAAAAAATAGGAAATTGAAGCAGCATTAAAAGCTGGAGCTATAAATGTTTGTGTATCCAAGCTGAGGGACCAAGCAGACACACTGTATGCTCTTGAAGAGGAAAAGGCACAAATAATATTCCAAATATACAAACCAAGAATCAACAAAAGCAATATTCATTGCAATTTCGGTGCAGGAATTCTGTGCACACGTAGAGACCAGGACATGGCAACCCCACAGTCTGGTGAAACACAGCTCTGTAAAACCTCAAGTTATAAATCACAGCCAGAAGCAGTGCCATGTACCTGAAGGAATAATATTCTAGCCCTGACACATTTATCAACAATGATTATAAACAGGAGAGTTTATATTTTGGCTCCTGTTCGTGTTCTGCTGCAGGGCATCCATCCTTCACCGATTACAGGGTGGGGGGTGAGGGAACAGGTAAGGAAGGGCAGGTTCTGTGGAAGGAGAAATGGAACATGAAGAGATCATATAAGAATAAACAACTGGAACTATCACATTTCTAAAGTCTCTTTATTGGGTCAGAGTATTTTTGATAATGGGCTAAAAGTTCCTCATAGGCTCAATGGAAAAAATCACCTTTCTGTGTTACCTTTAGCCAAACAATGCATTTCTCCTACAGAGATGCCTCTGTTCATCTGTGCTTTTGGGCTTTCCCTTTAATTTTGCAGCAAATTTCTCTGCCAATATCACAGCTGACCTTCCACCCTCTGCTCCCCCATCCCTTCCATTTTCCATACATTAGACCAGGTGATTTCTCTGCCCGAAACCTTTTACATCTGCACGTGCCCTGAGCTGTCCTTCAGCACACTAAAATTCACTTTTCACTCTCTTCAGCCTTGGACCAGGGCTTAGATCCACCCCAAATATTCCTATAAAAATGGATCTCTGCCCTAAGGTGCAGCTGGGAAGGACTGAAATCTTGAAGATACGATTTAAAGTTTACGATTTGCTACTTTCCCCAGCTGTCAAACAGAAGGTTGGGAAAACCACCGAGAAGCAGCATAAAAAATCTATTTTTTAACAAATCCGAGGTGTCCTTAAATGCTCAGAGCACAGGAGAGTGGAAAGAAAAAAAAAAACCAGTCGTGAAACCTCCCACAGAGGAGGCGGAGAGCAGGAACTCTGCATGCATCTCATGAATGTTCTACTTTCTCCCTTTGAATACAGAGATCAGCCTTGGACAGAGTGTTAAAGCCTGGCCATGAAGGGCCATTCTTTGCTGTTACTTCAGGCTGAGACAAAAGACACTTCAGGAGATACAATCGTTGCTGCCCAGTTCCTTTTCCTGGGCTCCTACAATGGGCCCTAGTTCTTTTTTTTTTACTTTTTATTTTTTTCCTCCTTCCACACATCTTTCTCTTATTTTTTTGTTGTTGTTTCTGTCCTTTTACTCCTTCTTTCTGCCTCATTGAATCCATTAAGGCCTTTCTATAGCCTGCTATTGAGAAATAAATTTGCTATGGGACTAGCGACTGAGTCTTCACTGCTGGCAAGCAAGGCTTAACTCCTGAGGGGAGGGCAGGGAAAAGGATGGGTAAAAGGTATGAAAATGATGGACAAAAGGTATGAAAATAATAGGTAAAAGGTATGAAAAGCCCATCTCTGACTCTGGGGTCTTCAAGCACACTGGACACCTTGCAGTGTCCTGCTGCCCAAGGAAAAGGAACACCTCAATCCCAGCAATTTTCCCCACTCCTTTCATGCATTCATCTGGATACACCGAGTTCTCCTCCTGCTCGTGTTTTCCAGCAGATCAATATGGTCTCTCCCAATATTTCCCTTGGTTTAGGGCTGTATGCCAGTCCTTTTTGCACCATTGGAAATCAGAAGGCACTCTGACCTCCAGAGAGGAGCTGCTATGAGAGGGATGTAAAATTGGGCTCTCAATTAACACAAAACTATCCTCAGGCAGAAATATAAGCACTGTTCAGGCCTGCCAATAATGTGGTAGATTATTTCAAAGCCACTAAAGCCAGAGTCAAGAGCTCTGCAGTTCACCCCAGAACCAGGACAAAAAGCTTGGAAAGAAAGGAGGAAACCTTCAAATTGTGAAGTTTTGAGAACTATCAAAATATAAACATCAACTGGGAGTGAGGGGATGTGGAAAAATAATTTACTGTGTCAGGATAATGAAGTTTTCTGGGGATGTACAGGGAAACATCCACAAACCAGCCCATGCTCCCCTACCCAGCAAATGCAATGGAGAAGGAAGCAGAACTATAAAAAACAGAGATAAGGGGGGAACACGTGGAGTTCAGTAGTGAGAGAGGACTCCACACTCAGCCAGGAAGAGAGCTCACATCTCGCATTTTAAATTGTTCACATGAATTCTGGGGATTTTTCTCAACAGGAAAAATGAGAAAGATATTGCAACTAATATTTAATATTTAATTAATGATTAATATTTAAGTACAGCTGCAGCCTTTTTTTTTTTTTCCTACTAGTGCACAGTGCAGAGTTTAATTTGGAATAAACTCTCAACAGCTCAGGTGTCTATTTTATATTGAATTATTCAGTCTTATCAGAGCTGCAGCCTGGGACAAGTGGTCCTCAGAAGCACCACAGAGTGAAAAAAACCAGGGCTCTGCACTTTTAGTTACACCTTGTTAAAATGTAGGTGTGAATTTAGTATATTTTAGTACATTTCATTGGCCATGTCATGCATTCATTATAAATGGTCCAGTTTGCAGTGACTGTTTCCTGCCCATCTCACTCACAGATTAACAATAATTTCAAAAGCCCTTATCAAGATATTTTTGTGTTGTTAATAGGTCTATGTCAAGATGTCCCAAACAGGCTGGACCTGTTCTCTTTCACCTCTTTTTAAAACACATATAATTAATGGAGACTTTCATAAATTTCCTGATGCTTATCTGGCTCTTCAGCTCAGCAAATCAAAGTGATCAGTGCAACTGATTCATGAGTAAGGAACAGTGCAGCACTGCAAAGGGCTCAACATTAATTTCAGAGAGTCACAGAATCATTAATTTGGAAAAAACCTCCAAGATCATCGAGTCCAACAACGACCCCAGCACTGCCAAAGCCATCACTAACCCACGGCCTCCAATGTCACACCCACGTGTCTCTGGAACGCTTCCAGGGATGGCAATTCCACCACTGCCCTGGGCAGCCTCTTCCAATGCCTGACCACCCTCTCAGGGAAGACATTTTTCCTGATATCCAATCTAAACCTCTCCTGCTGCAACTTGAGGCCATTCCCTCTCATCCTGTTCCCTGGGAGCAGAGCCTGACCCCCCCAGGGCTGCCCCCTCCTCTCTCACTTTTAGAGAGCCAGAAGGTGCCCCCTGAGCCTCCTTTTCCCCAGACTAAACAACCCCAGGTCCCTCATGAAGTTGATCTTAAAACCCTCAAATCAACCAGCTTTAAATGCACTCAGCAGCCTTTACAGGACTCTTGTCTAAGTTTTGTATATGAAGCTTAAATAAAATGCACAAACCAGGAAAAATCTGGGAGTCTGTATGGAACCTAACCAATTTTGCCAAATGTAACTTTTAGAACCCTATGGAGAACATTACAGGTTAAGGCAATAGGCACAATCGTAGGAAAAAGGAAAAATTCGACAGCTTAAGAGTGAACCAAGAAATGATGGCATCACTTGCACGTATTCTACCCCAAATCCTGCTTCCCTATGGCAGCTACAGCAGTAGAGCTGCTCCCTTAGGAACAGAATGTTCTCTGCCTTGCTGTGGTGTTTGTGACTTTTCCAGTGGTGTCGTGGTGGAAAGGGAAATACTTAAATGAATAATGAAGGTGACAAGGAAAAGACCAGAGCCCCTCACCCTTTTATGATCATATACAACACCTGCAGCACCAGGAAAGCCCTGCAAGGTCATTTCTAATTGTTTATAATGTTGAGCTGCACACTGAACAGACTCCTTTTGAGAGGTGCAATGGATATCCAATGATAAATTAGGTGAAATTAGGAGACACTGTGCAATCATTAACGTGTTATTTTAGCTTTGGACTCGCAGGATATTTAACCAAGCCTCTCAGACACTCGTGTTTGTGTAGAGCTCAAAGTTAACACATTCCAGTATCAGCACGAAGCTGAACCTCAGGGAACTGAGCACAAAGAGAAGGAAGAAATCAAAATATTCGGAAGTCAGAATCAGATAGAATAATATTCAGTGATTATGGGGTGTAAATTATGTAGAAAAAGTTGAAGAATGGATCCCTGTGAGTTTTTTCTCTCTTGCAGCTGGTTCTGCACAATGAGGATTTCTCATCACACATGAACCAGTAACTAGTGGAGAAGTAAAAATCAGCGTGGAAGAACTGTTTGAGTTTAGCTCTGGCAAAAGAATATTTTCATGACATTAACAAGAACCCGTTCAAAAAGACCCAAATAGATGAGAATTGTTCTGAGTGTTCATACAATCAGTGGGATATTCTAATACTCAATAAAATCCTGAAGGCACTGAACAACAATGTTCTTTTAACACTTCATTTTAGGAAGTGCTGACTTGGTGTTGAGTCATAACGTGGCAAAACCTGAATTACAGTTTGACAGCAGCCATTAATATGCTGTGGGTGGGGTAAAATGTTCTAATATCAATAAATTGAAAATGATAGCAAGACTGTGGGGGCTTTTAAGACTTTCGATTCAACCCCTCCTCATCTACAGCACAAAAAGCTGAAGCACAACAATGCTGATGAGCTCTCATTCCCACTCATGCTGTCTAGGAAAGAAAGCTGGATTATTTTTTAACTTGAATCTATTAATTAACTTATTAATACAAAACTCTTTTCAAATCAGTTTGTGTGCATCAGTAATTGGAGACACTCAAATCTGTGCTCCATAGTGACAAAGATGACACAAAAATGGGCTTTGATCTGGGCTGGATAACAGAAATATAACAAGGTAATAAAAAATATATAATTTGTTAACAAAATTAAATATTGGAGTGAACCTACATGTAGGAAATAAGTGATTAATGACACAGATCATGAGGGAAATGAAGCATTGGAAGAGGTTGCCCCAAGGCATGAGAAACCTCTGTCCTTGGAGGGTTTTAAGGTGCAGCCAGTCAAACACTAAGACCACAGTCCCAAGTTCAGTTTTGAACCTTCTTTGTCCAAGAGTTGGACCAGAGAAATTCCAAGATCCCTCCCAACCTGTACAATTTATCCATGATGCATCCAAAAAGTACGAAGGAGCAGGAAAGAAAACTTAAAATGCCTTTCTACAACTTTGAGTCCAGCAGCCTCCTCCCACCAAAAGGAATTGGGCAGGAGTTGCTACAAGTGAGACACAACTACTGAGCTCAGTGGAACGATCTGTCTGCAAAACTCTCATGAAAATAAAAAGAAAAGAGGAAAATATTAGGGTTACTTCCTTCAGCAAGCAACTTGGGCAACTACTGGTGTTGCTCTCTCAAAGTTTAAAGCACGAGGACATTTAGTTAAATTAATAAATGGATAATCAAGATCCACAAAAGAACTGGTTCCCTTATCCCTGAAGAGTTCATTAATGTTATATGAAGATCAAAAAATTAGGAAGACTCAGCAGCTCTTTGTAGGTTATAGAAAAACTCAGAATTGCCATAACTAGCAATCAGAAGTATTCTGGAAAAATCAGATATTAAACCAAGCCTAATGATGAGAGACTGCAATGATAATTTAAACGCTTAGAAAATTAACTTTCTTCAGTCTTTTCCACAGTTTTTACCTCATCTTTGGAAGCACTGGATCTCAGCTACTACAAACCCTTCTCCAGGAGTTGGAGATCAGATATTATCAACCTCAGCAGGATGCCATATACACAGCAAATTATGATAAAACTATATTGTCATATTTTTCTCCTCCTGATTTTGAGTTTCTCATTGAAATATCCTGCATTTGGCACATATACAACATTTCAAATGTGAAAGCTGCCATACAAATATCTTCAGATCTAAGATTGAATAATTAAGGGCAAGAGAAGCTTGAATAATTAAGGACAAGAAGCTCTGAAAGGGCACAAAATACATTTCACCTGAAAGCCGCCAGAATCGCCTGAATTTATTCTGCTATTTCACATCTGTTGGAATGGAAAATGGAAATGCTTTGTGAGAAAGTGATGAATTTCATGAACAGTAATGGAAAAGTTTGGAACATCCTGTTACCAGTGTAATAAGCACTTCCTCTGGAGTTAAACTTTACGTTAGTCTTAATATATTTAATACCTTAAAATATTAAACATTCATGACCTGAGGAGTTCTGAGGCAGTGCTGGTTGGAGAATGATGGGGTTATTTTATAACAGCTTTTAAGGCTTGGGTTCTTTTTTCACCACACATTAGAATGCAGACTAAAAAAGAGGAAAAGGGTAAACCAACCTCCTGAATATTTCACAAAGCACAACCATGGGAGGGTGAAGTCCCTCACCTCCTCCATTCCACCTCTGTTTCTCCTGTCCTCTTTCTCTCTGCTACTCTGTCCCACAGACACCTTCCTTTGAAAAGGTTCCAAAGGGGATAAAACTTTAGGAAGTTTTTTGCTTCGAATAAATTTGGGGTTTTTGTTGAAATTATTCAATCCAATTAAAGTAGATCATAAATTTAACAGGCTGTTATATTAGTGCAATAAAAAAATCTGGAAGTCAATTTTAAATGTTTCCTGGAAATGAGCGTATAATAAATTGAATTTAGTGGGAAGGCCTATGATTGGATGAGCTTAAACATGAATTATAGAAATGGCATTATATCAGAAATGGAAACTACAGCCCAGGAATCTGCTGCATCATTTGTATTTCAGAACATTTAATTCCTTTGTAGCATCCCCAACACCTGAGTGCTGCCTTTGTTTTTAAACTGGGAAGATTCCTGCTCTGGGAAGGCACAGATTTCCAGAGATTATGCTGTAAAAAGCAGCAAGTGTAAGAATATGAAAATTATTAAACGCATCTAAACAGTAAACTGATGTCCAGGGAAAAAACCTGCACCACTGGACACCAGGACACCAATTCCAATGTCACAAATTCACCTATTAAAACCTTTCCTTACTGTTTACAGAGCTGGAAAAAGGAATTCTCAATATTGGCTATGACAGATCCTTACTGAATATTCCCTGAGCAGCAATGGACCCTCTGCTTGGGCAGATTCATGGATACCACAGTGTCTCTTGACAAGTTTATCAAGAGTCTACCTCTTACAGAACCCTGATCTAAATGTTTTAAGCTTGAGGCCTACAAAGCTGAATATTGGGTATTAATTCTATTTTCTTTGCATTTCTGTTGAAAGACTCTGAGTTATTTGTGCTTGTTGAAAATCTTATCCCATTTCACGTGGCCAAGACAGGCTGTTCTCTCTCAGGCTGTTTCTCCTGACCTCATCAGAGAGGTGCTTATCAAAACCACACAGAAATCAAATCCAACACAATTCATTCCACCTACCTAAGGTTTTAGCTGAGCTATGAGAGAAAGGGAAAAATAAGAGAAAAAAGAAGGTCAGCCAGGTTAACCGCTTTCAAAACGCGAGAGCTCTTCCTGGGGAAATGGTAGAAACCGAAAGAATAAAAGAACAATGAAATTCTGAATGTAGGCTACAGAAATGTGAAATAAATCCTTTCCAATCAGTGCCCTTTCTGTGGGTGCAGTTCGGGCCAGCCTGGCGTGCGTGCTCACACACAGGCACAGAGCTGCTCCCTGCACCCGTGGCTCACATTAAACCATGGCAGAACGGATTGCCACGCTCAGACATCCTTCTGATGGGAAATGAAAAATCAGTTTTGCTCAGTTTCATCTCTTCCCCGCCAGCTGCAGCTCCTCAGACACTCGTGCACCTCCCTGGAGTGCCCACGTCAGACATTCACCTTGTCACTCCCTTAGATCACTTTTAATTCTCTATATTCTCTCTTTAGGATTTTTCCCTCCTCTCTCTCCTCTAGACCGTTCTTATCCATATCCCTAGACAGCATTTCTCAGCATTTTCCCTGCAGTGACTCCACGAAAAGCAGGGCTGCAGAAATCTGTGCCTGCACATCCTTGAATGAAAAAAAAACGCAGCTCCAGATCCACTGGCACAGTTGGCAAACACAGACAGAATTCAGCAATCAGCTCCAGCCAAAATGCTGATAGCAGGAAAGATGTGTGCAGTTGACAAAGCTGAGAAATTTCACTCTGACATTTGCTACGTTTTAAAAAAAAAAAACCATTACATTCCAAATATTTCATTTACAAATGCAGGCCGCTAAAACAGAAACAAGTGAAAAAAAAATCCAACCACAATTCCAAACGACGTAATAAACAACTGGAAATTAAATGTTTCAATCCACCAGTTTTTTCCTGGTATCCTTTGGTTCCCACGTGAGAAACCAGTGCTTTTTTTAGATCCTCCCTCCAGATCTGTGGCTCTTTTCCTCTCTCTGTGTGGTTGATTATTCATAGATTCTACTCAGAGCTGTGTCTGATACTTCTCCAGGGGCCACCTCTCTCTCATCCCATGGCTCCCTCAGGCTGGGATGAGTGGCATTCACTCCAAAAGTACTAAATATTTTCCTTTTTCCCCATAATACATCCATCTTGATTTCTCTCTGAGTGCTTTCATTATTTCTGCTCTTGGTGTTCCATCTGCATTTCTAAATTCTCTTTTTATGTGCATTGAAAGTCTCAGTGACTCTTTTGAGTGATTGAGAGTTTTGATTTCTGTCAGTTCGGGGCAAAATTCAAATTTTGAATCATTTGTGTGCAGTAATCAGCACAACCCAGTAATGATTTCAGGGTTCAAGGCCTGGCCGGTAATTTCAGCTGGTAAATTAACAAAAATAAAAAAAATTTAACAGAATTAGGGAAAAAGCAGATCACGAAACCAAAAGGAACAAAAAATGCAAAGTACAAGCAGCTCTTAATTAGAATTAGTTTTCCTATTTATACAGCCCCAAGTGCAGTTCCTTACAGCAGTGCGTGTGAAAATCTCCTGTTCTGGCTGAAATAAATATTAATGACAACACAGGTTGGAGTACATCACAACAAAGCTGCTGCACCGAATTTTAACCTCACCTTTCCAGTAGATTTGGTGCCTTTCCAAATGCAGAAGTAGCAGATAGTCCAAGCAGCCAGGAGGCACAGGGCGAGTTCCCAGCGGAGATTCCCAATGTGCTCAATCCCGTCGGAGATGGCCAGCACCCTTCGTCTTTCAGGGGAAAAAGGAGGGGGAAAAAAGATGATAAAACTGAAGGAAAACAGCACTGCCTATAAAACACTGGGATAAAACTAAATTAATTACAAAAAGAGAGTTATAATATTGGAGATAAACAGCACTACCTATAAAATGCTAGGATAAAAATGAATTATTTTGAACCAGGGACTTCTAGTTACTGCTGAAAATGCACATTGCTAAGGGAGAAAGGAACACAAAAGGAAATAACAGAATATTCTCAGTGGGTTTTGTATCTGGTTACAAATGAACAAATGTTTAACTTTTCAGGTCAGCGACAAAATACAAAAGATTTTAAAACAGCTTTTCCTTACAGTCAGAGAAATAAAATTGTCTGAATCAATTACCAACATATGTGAGCCTAAAATAAACACTTGATTAATAAATTTTTTTTTCAATTTTATTGGTTTTCCAGGAAAAAAAAAATCTAACCTGTACTTTTACCTTTTAACCTTCATTTTCATTTATTTCCTTTGGTATCTGGAACTACAGCATTAACATATTTATTTCCAAAACCTCAACACTTCTAAACAACTTAAAGCAACAGAGGCACACATAAAATGCATTTACATAAAAGTTTCCAACACTTAACTTGACAGAAATCATCCTGAGCAAAGTTTTCTTTTAATCTCTATTACAAAATATCTATGCAGCCTCAGAAACCTTAAACTTGCACTACCATCCCTCCAAACTGTGAGTGAAAACAAATTAACTGGTACTCTTAAATAGTTTAAAAGCATAAATAGTCTGTACTTTATATATAATTAATGTGTATGTAGGTATACAGATAATTTAACTACAATTTAGCATAAAGGTTTAGGATTAGATTTAGGATTTAAATTTAAAATTTAGGATTAAGTTTAAAAATCTGCAGTTACCTATATAAAACAATTCTTCCTTTTGTATTTGGTTCAGTTATTGTCCAAGGAAGCCAATTCAGGAATATAAAGTTTGATCGTGTAATTCCAGGCAATGCCTGAAATAAAGGTTTGGGGGGAATCTGCTCCGGCTCTGCTCCCACCAGCAGCAGGTTTAGGATGCAGGGAAGCTCCTGCCCCTGCCTGTAGTGATGGAGCAGGGGGCTGGAGACACCAACAGCTGAGCCATGGTGGGGAGAATGGAAATATTGAACCATTCCCAGCTTTTCCAGGTGCCCCTACAGGTGCTGCAGAACCTGGGAAGGATTTCACACCTCCAGGAGCTGCAGCTGGCAGGGAGTTGAACTTTTTGCACTAGAAAGTGTTATCTGCTTCAATGTAAAATTGCTGCCACCTCATCCACGTTTCCTCCTCATCCAGGATTATTCTTCAAAGCTTCTGCCACCAGATAATTTGGGAGAGAAGTGATCCAGCGTGGAACACCCTCAGTTAGCCAAGACCTGCAAAGAACCTGGAGTTCTGTCACCAAAATGTGCGCAAAGATGAAGAGAGGTGGCTTTTAGTGAAGGATTATTTTAATCAAGAAGAGGAAGCACCTGTTTTATATCTGCACTCTAGAATTGAAAACAACATCACTGAGCCGTAATTATAGAGAGAGGTGATGAAACACAGAGTTAAAATTCCAGTTCTTCTAAGCTGTTTGAGAGATGAATGTGGAATTTTACTTAGGATAAAATCCACCCTGTTTACAAATTCTCATTCAAAACCCAAATGAAATAATTTTAACCAAAACCATTTTACATATGGGCTAAAAGGCTCAAACTATAAATGAGTGCCACGGAAAAGGTCTGGCCAATGTGTAATTTAATGTTCCTCATTTGGGCACCAGTGTTTCCCAATCCCCCAGTCAGATTTCCCTGCTGGGATAGGCACAGCTCCAGTAAATGCAGCTGCCAGTAGCAAGAAAACATTGCTGTAGAGTAAAAATTCTCAGCCTTTGCAACCCTGTTAGGAGAGTTTGAACTTTACAAACAGATTGAGACAAATTCATAAGACAAGCAGGGGCATCCTAAGATATATTAACTCTTGCTTCGCTTAGAAAGTTTCTAATTTTCATTTTGAAGCCCCATGCTACCTTATAAAATAGTGCTTTTTTAAGATGAAAACTGAGACAAAATATTTGTGTTTGGGCTACAAAAATTGTGAAAGGGAAACCTTTTTCATTTAGCTTTATTTTCACTGTAAAATAATAATGAAGTTCCTTCTGTTTGAATCAAATCAGTGGGTTTCATGGTTATTTGCATAATATTTATGTCCATGTGCACCTAAACGTAACTAAGGTTTCTTTCCCAAAATGAGTGTGCCAGTCACTTCAATTCCTACTCTGTTCTTCCCTAACTGCGTAACAACTTCTTAATAAATAAATGTTATTACTCTCACAATTCAAATGTTTTACACACAAAACGATGTCTTTGCCTTAAGAACACAATTCCCAGTGAAGGCTTGAGATGAAGATTTTTGAAAGCAACCAATTTCTGGGAGCAGAAGTCCATGCTCAGTGTTTTCTGAATGTTCTGGGAAGTCCCAGATTGTGGAGACACCCACTTCATCCACCCAGAAATCCTGGCCTGAGACTTCTGTAAAGAGTGTCACAGAAAGCAAATGCCAAATTAACAGGCTCGACCCAATTATCCCTGCGGGTCCCACTGCACAAAGACACGTGCTGCCAATCAACTGCAACTGTCAGCACCACAATGAGGATTTAATCACACTCGGGTGCTGTAAATTATTTTGTGTTTTCTTTGTCCGAGCAGAGTAAAGGGTTGGTGTTTCCCTCAAAAAGTGAGCAGCAACAAGTGCAGAACTTACAATTAAACTATAACATGCAATGGATGCAAAGAATGGATCCAAGGAGGAGAAAGTTTTGCCCAGAGGCCACAGGGATTTCCTGAGCAGGGACAACGCAGCTCTCCCTAATTCCAGACCTAAATTCTCCTGCTGAAACCATCTGAAACAGCAGCAGAGGATGAAGGCTTGAAAGGAGGGAGCAATCAGAATATGAAATTATTCTCACAAAGCCTCAGTTCAGTCCGACTGTAGATACTTTCATATCTGCCCCTATTCTTTTATTATTCAACTTACTAGAGAAAGGGGGAGCATTTTAAAATATATGATTCTCCCCTGCACCCCAGAAGTCAGGTTGATGTGTTCAGGGCTCAGATCACAGCTCTTTGCTCCTCAGCTTCTGTCTAAAAGCTGCCATGACCTTGCACAAATCACTGCCAACAACAAAAAAAAGGTACTGGAGTTTCCTCTAGGTCTTCCTCCTCTCCTCTTACCTGCGAGTGCCCTGCACTGCCTTGTTCTCCTCAACTCCCCCTGCACAGAAGGGACCAGAGCAGTAAAATCAGCACTGAATGTGCTCCTCTCTGGTTTGAAAGAGAAACACCTGAAGAAAATTCTGTAGTGGTTTCTATAGTTCATCATACTTGGGTGACAAGAAATAAATAACTTTATCCTTATCTTACAAAAGCTGAGCACCTCTAAGTAAAACCCCCTTTAATTAACTGAGAAATAGTTTAAGAGACATTTCATTGAAATGTCTTGAAACTTTACCACTAGAATTCACTGCTGCCACTTCTGTGAAGAAATAAAAATCATCAACAACATTCCTTGATAGATAAAAGCCTAGGAGCCTGAGAGACCACTGTAGCTGGAAATATAACTGCAGGTAACCATTTGAAATGCCAAATCCCTGTCCTTTTAAGCAGAGTCTGCTGGCAACAACTTAGGACCATGTAAAACTTCGCTGTGAGAAAGATTTGTCCTGCACTGAAGACACAGATCATTAATTCCTTTTGGATGCCATTGAAAAGAGAAATTGATGAGAGTTTGAAAATATTTATTGTAGGTATTGAGCTGGCTTTGTTGGTGGAGTTGTTTGAGGGGGGTGCTGTTTTGTTGTATAAAAATACTCAGCAGTTGAGTCCCTTGAACCGACCAAGAGCCTGGGAAAGAAGCCAAGGGACTGGTGGCATTTGAGCATCTCGAGGAGAATATGGAGGGAAAAAAGCTCCCCTGCCATTGGGGTGAGTTTGGAATGCAAAGGTGAGCTCAAACCAGGGCAAGGTTTTAATTCAGTAGTAGCAAAGTGTTAATTCTCCACAGGAGATCGTGCTTGTAATAGAATATGTGATGTGTCTCTCACTGTGCTTGAAGGCTTCCCTGCCTCAAGTCGCACACATTGAAATTGGCTAAATGTTATTGAAGATTCTTACTTTTCTTCCAACACATAACATGGAATAAAAGTGATCAAAGTTACAGGAATCTAATGAATAAAAGATAAATTTCAGTGGAATAACAGGGCACATCTCCAAAGAGTGGCAGTCAGAAATGCTGAGCTTTGGTCACAAGGGTCTTTGCAGTCAGACTAAACAAAAACACGACAAAACTACTACAGTGTGGATTTATTCTGCTCAGAGTGCCAGATAGTGTAAGCCTGGTTTAAGCTTTACTTAAATCTAAATACAAGGACCTTGTGCTTCCTCCATCCCAGGTTGCCAATGGTTACCTCTGTTCCCTAAATTGACATCACTGCATGTGTGTCCCCAGCCAAACTTACACAGATAAAATCCTATGAGGAAATTATTTCAACAAGCACTATATACTTACTGCAAATGGGGGATAATTTGTTTGAAAATGCACTAAAACACCTTTCCATTTGGTGAGCAGATTCAATCTATTTGAGGAAGGTCCCTTCATGGTCCTGCTTTGAGTTGGAGCAGTTTCCAAGACACTTTTCTTTAAAAAAAAAAAAACCCAACAACAAACACCACTCAAAGAGAAGAGCCTCTTGAGGTCCCTTGTCCGTGGGGATCTGTCCAGGCAGGAACACAGGAGGCAAAGCTCCCTTTCACTCTGGGCCAGACTCTGCCCTCAGAGCACTCTGGGGGGTGAAAGGACAACAAAGTGATGCCACTGAGTAGTGCCCTTCTCCAGTGGCCTTTCTCCTTTTATGTTCTGATGTGCTTCTTTCAGCCCTGCACTTTGCAAACCCCGTCCATATTCCCCTTGGGAATCTTGTTCCCGAGCTCCTTGTTTGAAAAGCTGAACACACTTGAGTGCCAGTGCTGCTCAGATTTCCCATCAGTTTAGGAGAAAAGGATTAATATCTTGTAAACAACCTCTGTTTCTGTGTGAAAGTGAGCTTAAATTTCTATCTAAAGACATTTTATAAACTCACATCTCTCATTGCACTTTATGCAATTAATATTCTTGAATTTCTATGAAAATTTCTTGCTTTGAGTATTTCATACCCAAATGTGTTCAAGTATCTTGTGCAAATAAACAGGTTTTGGCATGCAGAAACTTGAGCAGATATCACTGAATTCCAAAAATGGTGGGATTCCAATTCCATGCACCAGAATCCTCTGTGGATGCTTGAAGTGCCAGCATCTTTCCCATGCCAAAATACCTGTCAGGAAGGTGCAGCATTTCCCTGGGGCTGTCCAATCTGAGCTAATTGCTGTCTAATTTGGGAGTGGCGGATCCATGCATCCAGAACGCAGAATTCCAAGGTGGAAAACAACAGCTTAGAAAGAACAAGTACTTTTGGAAGAACCAGAGTACACAAGATATTAAAGATTTGAGACAGTGCTCTCCACTGCCTTATCTACTCCTATGATAACTTTTCATAGTGATACACATATAATAAACTTAAAAAATCGATAGCATTTTAAAATAGCACCTAAAAGCATTCAGTGACACACTGGCAGCATTAATGCCACATAGAAGGCATACACCTGACCAAGAGAATGCCTCATGAAGAAATTATTCTTTTCAGACCTTCTTCTTTCCCCACTCTGGAGTCTAATACTTGGAAAACTAAGAATGGGCTGGTTGTGCCAGGTTTTTTCCCAGTGCAGCAGTGTGGTTGTCTCTGAAACACCTCCAGAATGAGCATGCATACAGCTGTAGTTAAACACAGGGAATCTCCCAGAGGATTTGGAGCAGATTTAGTCACTGAAAGTGTTTTAAATGAACAGAGAGAGTGTGGGTGCCAAACTCTCCCTGCAAGTCAACATGAGCTGACATTTTGGCTTTTCTGGAAGTTGAACATCCAGAACAAGGGTTACAGACTGCACAAACCTCTCTTTTTAAAGTTTATGTAAACTTTAAAACAGGAAATATACCCAAAGGTTTCTAAAAGTGCTACAAATTATCCTTAGCAGATACTGCTGGATTCTCACTTGGTGCTCAAGGATTTGAAAGATGTAATTGAGCTTTTAGAAGATAATCTATAGGTTACACATTGAGCGAAATTTATTGGGAATTCTTTAAAGTGTAAGACTTCATTTCTGATAATCCACTTAATTCCATACTTGGCTTTTTTTCTTGAGTCAGCAGCCAGGCAATTCCCAGTGGTCACATTAGCAAGAATCCCTCAGCTAGAGAATTCTGCACAAATCTGAAATATTCACCTCTTACAGCACATCCAGTGTGACCCCCACGTAACAGAATGAATCGTTCCTAGCTCAGCCACACTTGCTGCTATTCAGCCGTGTTCTTTCTTAAATTCCTGATAAGGTTGAATGTTGTTCCATTCATTGCCCATTTCTGCACACATCAAATAAAAAAGATTAAATTTCCTCTGTAGCTTTTCTCTAAAATTTTTAGTACTCCTTGCAAAAAGTGACACGTATTTCTTGTGTCAACCCCTGGCTCGTTAAGGTCAGTACTTAAGTTAACTGAGTATACTGTGACACTAATTAGTAGCTACTATAAAAATATATATTGCTTTTTTCTTTTTTATGTGCATTTGTGTATCTGTATCACCCTCACACCGAGACAGAGAGGCATAAACACAGAACATCCCATTTCTGGAGCCATTCCTGACCTATTTTCCTTACCCCTCTTTCACTGAAGTCATGGCAACTTCTCCTTAACCAAGCCCGAGGGTCTAATCCTGTTAAATAACTTTTTGTGCTGTGCCACTCACCTCTGCTCTACAATTTCTTTTCTCAATATACCAAATGACTCCTTCAGTCTCCACTTCACTCTGAAGAAGCCATCCAGTGACAAAAATCACCATTTTATTCACCTGCAGTGCTATAAATGAGCTCAGCACACAGCACCAGCTGTGAGCTGAAAGCTCCCAGAAGAAAGGCAAGTCAAGCTGATGCCTCTCAAAATTTGTGTGGAGCCTTTTAGACAGATCTGTAGAGTTGTGCTCAGCTTGTCACTATTAATTAAATGTTCATCAAATGAGAATTACAGAGCACGAATACTGAGCACCATTGCATGATCTTGTAAAACTGTTCTTCAAAGAGAGTTCTTGGCTCCAAACTCATGTAATAAATGGATGGTGATAAGCTCTTATCTCTTCCTCACAGAGCAGCCCGAAAGAAAATCATTACCTGACTGGCAAAAAAAAGATTTAAAATTGAAAAAATTGTTCTGTCAACATATTTCTTATACTCACTGGCCCCGGACTAAACTCCAGTTACAAAAAAACTCTAAAACACTAAAAAGGAGCAGGGGCACAAGGAGTAAAGAATAACTTACAGCTCAAAAGGGAAAAAAGAAAGCTGCAAATGGACAGGAGCGATTTTTGGGAGGTCTCAAGCCTTTGTCCACCTTTACAACTCCTGGGCCTTCCTGAAACACCACTGTGCTGTAGCAAATTACAGTATGGATTATTAATTAAATCCAGATAAATTCTACTGGCTCGATTTTTCATTTATGAACTAAAACCTATAATCATGACATGAAATCATTAAGGAAGAGCTGTTGAAGGGACTTGGGGAAGGTATCAGTTATTTCCTTGGCACACAGAGGACATCCAAGACTATATCACTGTTTCAAGGCCTGCAGTGATGGATAATCTGTGGCCTTTCCAGGAATTCCAGTGCGATATTCAATGAGTCTTCCTCAGGAAGTCCTCCTGACACAGCAAATCAGTTCTGCTGCCATACAAGAATATAGTGCAAAATGGTAAAAAATATTCAAAAAAACCCCAAAAGTAGGGTTTTTGTTTTGTTTTTCAGCCCATGTTTCCACTATAATTTTTTGCAGAGTAAGATGCTCTTTTGAGCATTGAATTTGATTTAAAATCCCGAGCAACCACCCTTTCTGGTAATGCCCTGAATCTACAAAGCCATACTTGGGAAATACTCTTAAAAAGTGTCTCAACATTTTATTTTTCTTATGATTATACTTTTTCAGGAGCCAAAACCAGATAGAAGCTTGATGAATTGCATGAAATGTGTGATTTTCAAAGTGCCCATGCTGAGATAGCCAAAAAGCAGAGGAATGTGACTCCTGTTCAACATTGGTTTTGGGCATCTCTCAAATCCCCTGCACCAAATCCCTTCACATTCCCAATTCCACGAGGGAACAAATGTAATGGACACACTCTTGGACAGCTGGAAAGAACAGTCTATTATTTACAATGCCACAGGCATATTTAAGGGAGTACATAAAACTCAGGAAGAAGGGGATAATCTTGTGGTTTTAATTGCATAAAACCAGATTTAACTGAAGGGAGGCCTTTCAGTAGAGGGGATTTGTACATAAATAATAATAAAAACAACCAAAAACAAACCCAAAGCCAGGAAACCAACAACTTATGAGAAACCAACGAAACCATAAAGAATGAAAATGCCCTTATTGTCACCAATTCTTAAAGAAAAGAGATTTACCACTTTTCATTAAAACTGGATATCTAAGACAGCAGCTTCTAAAGGTCATAGGTTTTTAAGCATCTCACTCAGTTCCCTGTGCATGTTTTCCAGCTCTTAGTAGGTAATAATTACATTTCTAGAACTTTGACAGTTGTGCAATTAAGGGGTATTTTAAGTAGCTCACTTATGATCTTCACTACAAAAATTTAATTTCTATTTTTGACAACACTGCAAGCCAAAACTTGACCATATTTTGACACAGGAACCAACCAAATGCTACAAATTCCCAAAATACATTCTAAGTAGTAGACAGGGAAATAATTTTTTATGATATCTGAAATAACAGTATCTAAGTAACAAGGAAAATAACAGAGAAAATTTGTTCATGGTACCTTCACTATCAAATAAAAGTTTATTACTACTTTAATTACCTACAGCTACTGACAAGGAGTTGGTAAAATTTCACAGTTACTCTTCCAAAAGGTGAAGTTGTGTCTCCTTACACCAAGTTTTTATTATTTAAAAGTTTCCATTATAAAATCCTGCTTTCAGCTACAAATCTATTAATTCAGACTCCTACTGTTTAAACAAAGGTGTTTATGATGATTGACTTCAAAGTATTTAAGGACAATTTTTGCCTGCATCCAAAAAACAGGCATAGGAAAAAAATATTTATTGTTGTAGTGTGTATAAACAATTAAATATTTATTGCCACAAGGCCTGGAATTGGATAGAGTAACTATTAATATATAAAGGAACAGAATAATTTCCCTCAATCCTCGCTGTTCTCAAGTAGATGATTTAACTTTTATACAAAGCTGAGTGAGCTCAAGATAAGACAGTGAAATTCCCAATCCATATAGAACAAATTCAAAAAAGTGAAATATATATATTCAATTTCCTGCAAGCAAAATAAAACATAGCCTTCTTAATAGTCATTAGAGCAAAGGCAACAAAAAGTTACTCCTTTTTTTTTTAAAACAAAAAAATCCCCTTAAACATTCATGCAAGTGCACAAAAAAGGGTTTTGTTTGGAATAAAAGAGCAATTACTTGTTTCAAACAAACATTGTGGTGTCTTTAATTAACTTTATATTCACATTTAGACAAAGCTGACTTGCATGAGCTTTCTTGTTTTTTCTTTTGAATAAAAATTGTTCAACCCCAATGCTAAAGACTATAAAAAAATCCCTTGGGCCTTCCTTACTCAGCACTTTTACTCTCTCCATAGCTCAGATCCCCTTCTGTAAAATGGGAATAATTTGACCTCACTGAGATTTTGTGAAGATAAATGAACGTGTAAATAATCAAGAAAACTATGATGGTAAAACCACTGACACCACAAGCACATGAGGCAGCCTTGATTGAATTAATAACTTTGTTTTCTTATGTTTAATATTCTCATTATTGTTAGGTTCCTGCTCTGCTGGCAAAGAGAATAACAACGAGGTATTGAATACCTGCACAGCGTTTGCTCCCTATCCATCCTCTACCAAGATCAAAGCAGATCTGCTTTGACACACAAAATATTAGGCAGTTCTTCAACTCAAGATGATCATATTCACAAAAGATGTGAACTTAAAACCGCACAACCTTACTCTTATTATTTCCTAACACCCAAATACGCGCCTTTGCAAGTTTTAAGGTGATTTTTTTTGCCCATAGTAAAAATTCCATGTACAAAGGCAAACGTAAAAACCAAAAACCACGGAAATTCATCCACCTGGTTTAGGGTTCATCCCTCAATAAAGGAAAAATTGGCATCATTTTGACACCACCCCGTTTACTTTTTTCAGCTGAAATCGGGCAAAAAGTCAGCGAGCCCAGATGAAGAGCTCACGTGACTCCACACAAAAAGCAATTTTCTCTTATGGACCGGGCAGAAAGAGGCAGGGCTGGCACCACCCAAAGTCCTCCAGGACACCCCAAAGGGCCGCGTTGGGAGCGGTGCTGCATCCCCTGGGTGCTGAGCACCGCAGGATCACGCTCAGCCTGCCCCAACTCTTCAGGGATTAACCCCAGGGTGACTCCTGCACTCCTCTGTGGCCTGAATGCAACAGCAAAAACCTCTCCTGTTTTTGCAAGGAAAGGGTTTGTGCCTTTCCCTTTTTGCTGAGAACGGCCCCTTTTCTTCTTCCCCAGACAAAACCAATGGTTTTTTCTCACTGGGCTCTGCTTGGAAAGGCTCAGGATGTGTCACCTCCTCCCAAGAGTGACAGGCCAGCAACCAGAGCTCCTTCAACAGGACCAAGCTGTTGCTACACAGCCAATAAAAAACCACTGAGGTGGAATCAGCCCCAAAACCGTGGGTCCTCCTTCTGTCCAGCTCCCTTCCCGGGAAACCTCAGATTCCTGCCCGTGGAGCAGCAGCCAAACGAGCACACAGACGTGGCTGCAGCCCCCCCAGACCTGCCAGACAATTTCCTCTCCTTGGAAAGCAGAAAAAATGATGGAGCTGAGCATCTTTATTCTGTTTGCCAGGTTGTAAATACACCCTCACCTACAGCCACATTTCTTTCATATCCTGCTTTAACATATCAGGCACTATCAACACTGCAGCTTCCACTGTCAGCTGTTTAAAGTTTGGACACTCAAAATTCCGTGTGCCACACCTTGAAACTACGATTATTACTTTTCTTAGAAAATCCTCAAACAAGCTATACAATTGGGATGAGGGAAAGGCCATAAAGGGGAGAAAACAGGTCAGTCTCGGAGTGCTGGCACCAGTGTGAAGTGAAAAGTGGAGTTTCAGACCCTTGTCTGTCCTCTGGAGCACAGCAGCAGAGAGTCTGAAGACTAAAAAGTGAATTTTTATCTGTTTAGCTGCTTACCTTAGAAACTGTACACACATAATGTGGAAATTCTCAAGGCTGTGGCTTGCAAGGCCTTTTTGAGAAAGGTAAGAAGTGCTTTAATCTCCTCATTTTAATCAGCTGTCAGTGGCAAGTCTGCTCACTCAAAATGAGTCTTAAAACCCTAACAGGGATAGATATTTCTAAGCAGGAAAACAAGAAAAGAGTGTCCAAATTCCCAGACTTTGCCTGCTGCTCCTCCAGCAGGATCAGAAAAGTTTCACTGTGTGTCTACAAATGAGTGATTCTCAATCACAGGCTCACAAGAATATTTTAAGTTTTGAAGTTGTGTGTACAATGAGGTTCTTTGGAGTGTACAAGAAGGAAACCAGCATCTAGGACCTACTGCAGTATTTATCTCTGAAGTCTTTTTGCTCTTTTTGTTAAATAAGGAAACAATTCATGCAAAACAATTATTAAGCCTTCACCCTCTGTGTGTTGAGGTTATCAGAGCAAGTAGAGAATGTTAAATTATCAAAAGTGAGATTAAACCTTCTAAAGTAGCAAGGGAAGAGCATCCTCTGTGCAGACTGAGGAAGGGGAACTGGAAAAGCTTCACAGCAGTGCCAAGTATCCTCTGTCACCACTGCACATGGGTGAGTCTTTGATTGACTTGAGCAACATTTTCAGGAGTCACCAAGGCCACAGAAGCAGCAAAAGCTACAAATATTTCAGCAGAAAGGCCGAAGTTTTTGTTTGCAATCCTCAAGCCAGCTGAGGATTTGGATTTGCTTCCAGTCAGGAGTAAATAAAGGCAGAGCCTTATAGCCCAGCTGAAGGAAAAGGCTTAGCAGCACCAGGTACAAAAGACTCCTTTCCAGAGCCAGAAATAAAGATGTTTTGGGCCTGGTGCATTCATTTACACAGACAAAACCAAATCCAGCTTGTCCCCCTGCTCCCAGCTTGTGCTGGCAATTAAATAATGTAAATCCTGTGATACACAGCAACCTGTACCTCCCTCAGCACCAGGAACTCTCACACTGGGAGCACTGGGCTTGAAAACACTAAAACACGCACTGGGGAATTACTGACTCTTCCCCAAGCACTCTTCTCGTTAGGCTGGGCTTAATTAACACAGTCTGAAGACACTGTGGCTACTCTAGAGGACCACGGTAATGGGACATGGTTATCAAAGCAGAGCTGCAGCATCAGCCTGACACTTGACAAATGCAGGGTTCAGTCCTACACATAAAGGAGCTCGCTTACAATAAGCAAACAGGATCACTGTGCACAATAATTACCACTCTGATACACTGATTAACTCAACAGACAAAAAAAGCCCAAAAACACATCTCTCCCCGTCACAAATCCCCAAATTTTTTCCCTCCACAGCTGACCCCTCAAACAATAAATTGGAATTATGTGGCCACAACTTGGAGGAATTTCAATGGCAGCCTCGGCATTGCAAAGTATAAAGGTTGTGAATGGTTACCTGGAGCCTCCCCCTTGCTTTGCCAGGCAGCAGGTTAATTAATTTTAAGGTGGTTATGCAGATGAAGTCAGGTCTGTGAGGGGGTATTGCAGCAGGGAGGAGCCTCACTCACACCCACAAGAGCTCTGGGAACAGCAAGGGCTGCTCCGGGCAGCCCACTCCAGCAACTCGCCTCTCACTATTTGTTTCAACAAGAATTTCCAAGAGTTTATGGCTCCTGACCCCAGAATTTACAAAGTAGTAAAGCATCGTCATGAAAATAAAACCTCTGGCTGAGTGAAGTAACATTGCTGGCAACACTTGTCTCCAGACAAATTGACTAGTCTGGTAATATTTGCTTTGTATTAACTGCTCTGTGATCTGTGCTGCACATTTATACCCACTGCTGTGCATTTATGTCTATATTTAATTATATAACTTAATTATAATCTTAATTCAACTTAGTTATTCCAAGGCAAAAATCGGTCCTGATGTTTAATAAAGCTCATTCTTCCACTTCAAAACTCATTTGTCATGTCTTTTTTTTTAAATTTTGAAGCCATACGACGCCATACCTACTTCCATTTTAAACAAGGCAAATCCCTTCCTCAGCAGGAAGAAACTACATTTATTTTCTGTGTGCAAAACTGTGCAACTCCAGTTTTGCTTGGACAGAGAAAGTAGATGAGTTTAATATCTTCAGTTATTTTGGCCAGTAAACTGTTAGTATTACAAAAAGTTAGTCCATGACACAATAAAGAAAGAAGTTTCAAATAAATAATAAATTGTTTAATTTACCTTTCCTTTTGGTTTTTGTGATTTTTAAAAGTTTTGGAGTGCGGATTTTCTACTTTGTATACGCAGACCATAAAACCAGTTAGAAAAAAGGCTAAATCTGGTTATCCCTTCTAGTTTCAAAATTCATCAGGGAGGCAAATATGCCCTAAAATTGAAGGGTTTAAAACCCACTGCAACTTGATTGCAACTTCAGCTACAGAATCTTGTTTAGCTTCATTTTCAGAGATCTCTGAGATGGGAGGTGCTTAAAATGGATTTGTATGTGCTTCAAAACAACACTGACACACGAGTTTAGGCAATCCAAAGATGAGCACTAACAAAAACCCCACAAAACCATAGAAACATGAGAGTATAAAACTTAATCTGTGCCCTCCATATAGTTCAAATAAACATTTCCTACTTCTCTGGATAACTGGAGTTACCATCGGTGGCTGAGTTGTGAATATTGTTGAAAAATCTTATAAATGCAGTGGGTAAATTGGCCAATACTTGAGAAAATAATTTGTTCATTTACTCTGATGATATGAAGTCTGGGTTCTAGTTAGCCCAGAGAACCATAATTTTGTTAAAATTATGAAGTTGTAGCATTAAGAGATGCCACCTGAGAAACTTTTGTTTATTCTGAAACATTTCCTGTGGATAGAGTAGATATATTTTGATTTAACATGTTTGCTGTTCAGATTACTGAAAGTTTTAACAGAAAATAAAACTACAATTTTACCCAGAGGGGGTCTACATCTTTCACATTGTTCAGGCTTAATTTAGTTTGGGGGCTTTATTTTGTTTTTGAATAAAGCAGTATTATTTACTGAAGAACAAACTGAAGTCTAAGTGAACTGGTGTAGCGAGACAAAGAGGTTCAGGCAGACAACAGCACAGGGAAATTATGTCAATGTAGAGTTGTCCCTTCAAGGAGTATTAATTCATGGTTCTTTCCAAGTGTAGCTGTTTCTGTCTTGAACATAAAACAGCCTCAGAATAAGGCTCTGTCTTAATAATAAAATTAATGGGTCCTCAAGAAATTGTAGTCACCCAGAATTGTGAAATCACTTTGTGTTAAAAGTACCTTTCCATTTCTCTGATTGTCTCAACACACACTGCGCCCTGCAAGGAACAAACACGAGACTGCACTGCACTGATTAAATATTTATAGTGAGAAAAAATATGTCACCACAAAAGCAGATCATCTTTTGCAGACATGTGATTTTCTCCTGTGAGTCTAAGCAGAAATCAGAGTCCAGGGGACAGGAGAGAGTTAAACTCTGCTGTTATTCTAGCTGAATAACTAACACTTACATAGTCCTTTAAAAAATAATGAGATACAGAAGCCAGACTATTAGTTAGCTGAAACAAGGATGAAGACGCAGCTCTCAAACTCCTAAGGGAAGAAACATTTGGAGAAACCAAAAAAAAAAAGAAAGGAAAAAAAAAAAAAGAAATGTTGTAAATCATCCTCTTTCTTTCACCTTTGCCTCCTCATTAGTATGGGTTTGAGGCTCTTTCCTCCAGCAGCAGGAGCCAAGCTCCCGAGCAAGTGGCACACTTTGTTCTGTGTTCTTTCAGGATATGGAATTCCTTTCCTTGTAGCCTCTAAAAAAAGAGTTAAAAACTCCCATTCTGACTCTCTCTGGCTGTATAAGAAAATTTCCAGCTGAACTCACATCCCTAAGTGCTGTAGGGTTACAAGGTATCTAATCCCGTGTAAATGCTCAAATCCCTGGAAGGTAATGAATAGTCTGGTCAGATAGAAAGTTTATGTGCACTTACTCCCAGAATTCCATCACTGGAGAAGTGGCATTTTGCAAAGACACTTGACTGCAGTTGCTCATATTAAGTTTTTGAAATTCCACACAGTTTTCTACAAAAGAACAAAAGAAAAAGAGTTTGCTATATGGACATGCAAGGACATTTCTTCTTGTTCATCTTCCACCTGCAAAGCCCCCATTCTACAATACATTTTCTGCATATAAAGGATTTTTGGGTGCATAAATGCCATGGCTGCTACTTCTGCATCACTGTAACCCAGAACAACATCCATGAGGATTCTCCTACAACACTTCCCAAAGGCACAGGGCCAGGAAAACACCTCAGGCAGAAGACAGACACATTGAGAAATTGAGGCAATGGACTGGGAATTAAAAGATGCTCCTACTCCAGCTGCTGGTTCAATGGCTTATGGATACAAATGGCTTATGGAACATGGCCAGCAACAAGCTTCCACCTTTTCCTGGTAAGGCAAGTGGATATTTCCTCTGCCTTATTATTATTATCATCTCTAACAAGAGAAAGGAGGCCAAAGCAGCTCAGCACTGCTGAGCATTTGAACAAAGATAACACTGGCTGAGCTCCTTTGCAGGGCTGTCAAAATTGATACCAAAGCCTTCCACATCCACTGAGCCCAAAATTAATTCCCAACATAAACTGTGAGATTTCAGGCAGCTTTAGGTGTGCTCAAAGAACACAATAAGTGACCAATTTGTGTAAACCACGAAAGACAACACAGTTGGTACTCGATTTGAAATCAGATTGTGAGATAAGGGATAAATGCAAAAACTTCAGGAACATGGGAACAAGGGCATTGGACGAGATCCTCCCCATGGATGTTTGTGATCTGTAAACTCAACAAGCAGAGAATTGCAGATATAAATATCAATGAGGGGACAGATGCAGAGCCCTGCACTGCAAACCCTGATGAATACACACCTCATCCTTCATGCAGGAGGCTACTTTGCATGCAGTAAGGATGATTTATGAGACTCAGTTTCCAGAAGTAGCTTGATTTTCATTATCCCTCAACATCTGGCATTTAAAAGAGCAAATCCAAAAGATCCACATTTAATATTTTTCCTCTCCATTCAAACTCCTCCTGATTTCATTAGAGTGAAAGAGCAAGATTGCAACCTGTCATCAGGTCATTCTGTGCTGCAGAATTCACTCACTGTGTTCAGGGAGAATAGATGTGATTGCAAATGAGAGTCTTGGGATTTAGCCAGGATATCTTCCAGAATTAACAAAATCCATAGTCTTTTTCTGCTGACATTATATTCTACAGGCACAAAGGCTTATAGAATGACCTAACCCAAAAAGGTCTAAGTCAGTCTTCACTCCAGGTTTCCTTTATCTCGCTGTAGTGGGATGTGATTGGCCCATTTCCACAGCATTGGCTACAACAATGGTTTTGTTCAGGACATTTCAATGTTTCAATCAATTACTTGGCAGGATTTGTACAGTGGTAATCTCTACTGAGGTCATACCTGTATTCCATTCATGGCCACAGGTAGCCCAGGGAAGCTCTGTAGTAAAGCAGTTGAACAAATAGAAGATAGCCCATGCTAAAATGATGATGTAATATACATTTAGGTGTGCCTCTATAACTTGGGTGGCATAGCCAATGCCTGCAGAAACAAAAGTAAAGTGAGACACAAAAGCAAACTTCTAATTTTCAGGTAATTTAAAAACAACTGCTTACTTTTAAAAATATATCTTAACTTCAGTTGTGACACTGTTCATGCCATTCTTTTGCAGTAGAACACAGCAGTGTTTGTTACCTTCAAACAGAGGGCAAACTTTCCTCCAGCATGTGATGCCTCCTTCGCTTGTAAACTGTCCCAGGGCCGTCTCCAAGAAAAATACTGGTATTCCACAGCAAATAAAAAACACCACGTAGGGGATGAGGAAAGCACCTGCAAGTGAATATTGAGGGGGTGTTGGTTAGAACGAATCCAGTTCCTTGGCAGCACAGTGAGGATTTTCCTAGTAAAGGCAGGATCCCGTGTGAGCCATCCCTCAGGCATCACACTGGCAGTGCAGGAAGCATTTACTCCTGCCCCAAATAGCAAAAATTAACCTCTAAGGCAGCACCATGGGCTTAAAAAGACCAGACCAAAGCTCCTCAGCACAGACTGAACTCTGCTCATGTGTCTCTCAAGTACAGAAAAGATCCCAGTCTTGCTCAGTCACAAAGTTCTCTTCTGATCAGCACCACATCAGTCTAATCTATCTTCTTTTCCTCGTTTTTTTTTCCTCAGGAAAGCAGGAATGAAGAAGTCTCTTGCATGTTATTTATATAAGCCTGATGATAAGGATCATGAAAAGGGAATGATGAAACTTTGGCACTACTTACAGGAAGAGGAAAACAGGGCTTGGCCTTATCAGCCAGAAATATGGATGTGAAATTTCAGGAAAAGAACAGAGCATCAACATTTTTGTTGGATGCTGACAGCAAACTCCAGCATGGGTAATGAACCACAGCAAAACCCAAACCCAACACACCCACACCCTGCAACAACTGTTGGGCTTTAATCACCTTGAGTAGAAAGCTGAGAGAACTAAATACTAAAAACTGGCAGTTTGCTTCTTCACAGCCCACAGAGAGAGAAATCTCATCACCTCAGTGAGGAAATCTCCCTACAACAGAATCCCATCTGCCTCTCCAGCAATCCATGTGGATTTCACAAAGAATGCAATCCCTCTGGATCACTTAATGGCCAGTATCAAATCCAGCTTGGCCCACTCATGAACACAATCACAAATAGTGAGTTTAACATGGTAACTTCTGGAAATCCAAAGTATTAGCTGGGACTATTTTTCCAATGCTGTTCCGACAGGCAAACGTAGGAAAATTAGCAAACATCAGGTTCCCTGGCTTGCAAAAACATCGTGTTCCAAGAAATACTTCATTCTAAACAGGCAAAGAAATTGATTTTCCTAAAAACCTAAAGTAAATATCCACAAGTACAGCCTAAAATTACAGAAGCTTATTCCTACACTACTTGTTATGACTCGGAGTAAGTGCCAGAGAGGGGTCAGAGCTCACAAGTTCCATACTACAGCTTCCAAATTCATTCTGGAAGCAGCAAGTTCCTCACAACCAGATCAGATATTTCACCACTGCCTTCGCCTACCACACACTAAGGGCTTTAGTGCATCAGATGCACATACTGAAAACAAACTCTGCTCTAATTCCAGCAGGGCATTCCAGGGGGTTACAAAGCGACAGGTCACAGACTGAGTCTTCATTGAATGAAAATGGTCAATGGCAAATGGCCCACGGTGCCAGGACATGACCAAATAAATCAGCCCCACTCATTCTACTCTTAGAGGAGAGTGGTGATTAAATGTGATATCTAAATAATTACTTTTTCATCAAGCCACCCAAAACAATGATTAGAATTCTTTCTACCTAATGCTACAGCCTTGAAAATGATAGCATCACATATGGACAAGCTGGCAGACACCTACAAATGGGCATCTAAAGGTGGCTGTGTGAACCACAAAACTGCACACCAAAAATATATTTCTATCGTTTCCTCTGTCAAAAGCTCTCTGGGAACACTTTGACAAGCAACAAGAAAGTGTTGTGTGTATCATATGCAGCATGGTAATATTTATGTACGAACAGCAGGACTGGGCAGCAGCATTCTGTAAAGAGGTGAACTCTCGCTACCTTGGTTTTACCAAAATACAGATATATAAAGAAAGGGACCATCAAGGATAAACACAGCTCCCACAGCAGTTTTAGTCTTAGAGAAACAGCAAACAAAATGGGCCAAAAACCATCCCCAAGTTCAGATAAGGAGGGACAAGGAAAAGAAATTTGGCACAGCATTGTTAGCAAACAAACCCCTCAAACCACAGATCTGTGCTTATCAGCCCCTGGACATCCTATTTTTCTCCCAGCCTCTGTGTTTACACTACCACTGACTCAGGCCTTAAGTGGGGAGAATGTTGAACTCAGTCCACAGATTTCTAAACTGAGTTTTTAATTCACTCTCCTTTCTTCTCTGCTTCCCAAGTCACAGCTGATGTGCTTATTCTCAGCTGTCACGTATCTTATACAGTTTATGGTTGACTATAACCAATACATGCCACAAGTTAAACTTCCGTAGAAGTTAAGTCTGCTCTTTTCTCTCTCAAATAACATTCATATTTTAAATTTATTAGGGTTTGCTCTCTGCTGTGAGCACCCAGCAGTTTTTACATCTTCCCCCACCTTGCTGTGGGAATTGGGGAAGTCTTGAGGGGAAAAAAGTGCACTGAGTTACCAAAATTTTCAGGTGACAAAGAAATGTAATCTTTGTAGCACTATTTAAAAAAATTATTCATCCTCTCCAAAGGACATTGCTGTGACAAATAAACTGCTGCATTCTTTTCTGTGTCAGACAAACTTAGTTAAGTATTCCTGGGTGTGTATTCACATGCAGAAGACAGTGTACTACTATAACAGACACTGTTCTTCTACTTGAAAAACGCTACTGCAAAAAATATGTCAATTTACTAACGCAAAAGAAACTTGTGAAAACAAACCACGCAGCATTTGGAGAGAAGGAAAGAGAAACATAAGCATTTTTCTTAGTTGTCAGATGTGTAATGCTTCCCCATCTGCACGTGCACTGAAACCCTGAGCACATATCTTGTACTAGAGCAATAAATCACTGCAAAGCATCCTTAACTCTATAATTCCCATATTTGTGGTGAGCAGGAAACCAACACGTGATGCCATCTTACCTCCTCCGTTCTTGTAGCAAAGATATGGGAATCTCCAGACGTTTCCCAACCCAATGATCTCCCCTGCCACAGAGAGCACAAACTCAACCTTATTGTTCCAGTGACCTCTTTCGTGAACTTTCTTATCATTGCTGTGGACGAGGTTGGTACTTGAGGCTTCTGGGTCCAAAGCATCTTCTGGCTTGCCATTAATTATAGGAATAGTCTTTTCAGCTGTCATGACTTTTCAGCCTAGTGGAGAACAAAAGGAAAACACACAGATGTTTTAAGACACTTGTGAGCACTCATCTTCAATGACTGAAGTCTCCCAGCGCGTCACGGGCTTCTGATTACCTATGGAAATTTGCAGGTGCAAGTGATGGAGGCAGCTCCGCAGGGCTGCAAAAGTTGTGAAGGAGGAGAAAAGGAAAAGAAAGGGGTGGAGGTAAGAGAGAAGGCTGAGTTATTTCCAAGCGGAGACAGATAACTTCCCAGCAGACAGCGAAGCCTTTCAAAAATCCCTCCCCAGGCAAGGATCCCCTCCTGACCTACCAGAGGCCAGAGATCCTCTGCCCCTTCCATGCACGCGAGCGAGCCCAGGAGCGGGCAGGGATGCGGAGCAGGGTTCTGGCCCGCCCGGAGCAGCTCCGGCATTACTCACCCCGGGCTGTGCCCGTGCCTGGCGGCGGGGACGGGGCCGGGCTGCGCTCGGCGCTGGCTGCGGGCGGGGGGCCGCGGGGACCGGGAAGCCTCG